>JAHBCN010003736.1:12500-45000 GCA_019359885.1 Listronotus oregonensis | reverse complement strand
AAATTTTAAAAAAATTTTTTTTTTAAAAAAAATTTTTTTTAAAAAAAAATTTTTTAAAAAATTTTTTTTTTTTTAAAAAAAAAAAAAAAAATTTTTTTTTAAAATTTTTTTAAAAAAAATTTGGGGGTTTTTAAATTTTTAAAAATTTTTTAAAAAAAAAAAAAATTTTTTTTAAAAAAAAATTTTTTTTTTTTTTTTTTTGGGGGGGGGAAAATTTTTTTTGGTTTTTGAATTTAAAAAAAAAAAAAAAATTTTTTTTTTTGGGGGGGTTTTTTTTTTTCCCGGGGGGTTTTCCCCTTTTTTTAAAAAAAAAAAAAAGGGGTTTGGTTTTTGGCCAACCCTTTTTTTTAAAAAATTTTTTTGGGGGAAAAAAAAAAAAAAAAAAAAGGGTTTAAAAAAAAATTATCCCCCCCCTTTTTTTTTTTTTTTTTTTTAAAAAAAACCCCTTTTTTTCCCCAGTTTTTTTTTTCCCCCCCTTTTTTTAAAAAAAAATTTTTTTTTTTTTTTTTTAAAAATTTTTTTTTTTAAAAAAAAAAAATTTTTTAAAAAAAATTTTTTCCCTTTTAAAAAAAAAGGGTTTTTTAAAAAAAAAATTAAAAATTTTTTAAAATTTGGGGTTTTTTTTTTTAAATTTTTTTAAATTTTTTTAAAAAAAAAATTTTTAAAAAAAATTAAATTTTAAAAAAAATAAAATTTTTTTAAAAAAAAAATTTTTTTTAAAAAAAAAACTAAAAAAAATTTTTTTTTTTCCAAAGGGAAAATTTTTTTCCCCCTAAAGGGGTTTTTCCCGGGGGAAAAAAGGGAATTAAAAAAAATGGGTTGGGAACCCAAAAAATCAAACCTTTCCCAAAATTTTTTTGGGAAATTTAAATTTTCCCGGTTTTTAAAAAAAAACCCCCAAAAATTTTTTTTTTTTTAAAAAATTGGGAAAAAAATTTTTTTTTTCCCGGGAAAAAAAATTTCCCAAAAAATTTTGGCCTTTTTTTTTTTTGGTTTTTTTTGGGGGGAATTTTTTAAAAAAAAAAATTCTTAAGCTTTAATTTTGTTAACTTTTATAGCAAAAATGTAAATCTGTATTACAAAATTATTCAAATAAAATAAAAATACAAGGTTTTTTCTAAATTTTATACTTTTTTACGCCACCTGCGCAAATTTTTGCTAAATTAATGCAATATTTATTTTTATTACCTAAAGATATTAGGCCGTTAGCCCACCATAAAAAAGATTCATGGTAAGATTTTACAGGATGACTGAGGTTAGTTAAATAGAAAATCGACCTATAAAATGCAAAAAATAGCCATATGGGAACAATAATTATAATCAGTATGCCATCTAATCGATATACAGGGTGTCCCAGAATATGTGACCTTCCCCTACGGAGATTCAGGTACATAACGGACGCCCCTGGAAATCGTTTTTGTTTAAATAACTTTTATAGTACTAGGCGTAATTAAATATTTTTTAATATGATGGTTACTAGATAAGTACTTTTAAAATGAACCCATTAAATCATATTTGGCTTATTTAGTTGTGGTTAGTTGTGGTTAGTTAGCTTTAACCTTAAACTAAAAAAAGGTATTCCTGATTAACATCGATAAAATCAACGGTTTACGAGAAATAAAATATCATGGTTGGTATTTTTTTTTACATTATACAGGGCGTTTTCTAATTGTACGTCAATATTTAGGAAAGCAATTTTTGGGTCTATTTTAAGAAGAAAACTTCATATGAACGTATGTCCCAAACATCTTAACTGTTGAGATACAGGGTGGTAAAATGTTCAAAAATAAATCATTTATTATTAATATCTGTAATACCACTTTAGATATTTTAATGAAATTTGGCATAAATGTACTATGTATCAAGAAGCATTTTTAAGTGTACAATTTTTTTTTTATTTTCACCAGTGGCGTTCGTACAGAATTTGACCTGGCTATTTTGGCAAATAAAAAAAAATGTGGTACACTAAAAAATGCTTCTTGATACATAGTACATGTATGCCAAATTTCATTAAATGTCTTAAGTGGTTTTACAGATATTAATAATAAATGCTTTATTTTTAAAAATTTTACCACCCTGTATCTTAAAAGTTAGGACGTTTAGGACATACGTTCATATGAAGTTTTTTTTTTAAATGGACCCAAAAATCGCCTTCTTAAATATTGACGTACAATTAGAAAACACATTGTATAATGTAAAAAAAATTACCAAACATAATATTTTATTTCTTGTAAACAGTTGATTTTATCGATGTCAATCAAGAATACTTTTTTTTAGTTTTAAGGTTTAAGGTTAAAGCTATCCAAAAATATTATTTTTGAGCCCTTATCATACAGGGTGTTAAAAAAATTGCTATTATTGTGTCTGAGCTAGTCCGTCTCTTGCAAACTAAATAAGCCAAATTTAATTTAATGGGTTTATTTTAAAAAGACTTATCTAGTAACCATCATATTAAAAAATATTAAATAACGCCTAGTATTTTAAAAGTTATATAAAAAAAACGATTTCCAGCTTCGTCCGTTATGTACCTGTATCTCCATAAGGAAGGCTCGTAGAAAAAAGTTTATGGGAACTTGTTATAATATTTTTGGGTTTTCTATTAGATTCCGGGAGATTGCCCACATATTCTGGGCCACCCTGTATACGCGATAAATAACCTTTCGAAAACTTTAAATCAGCATACTAAGTACAATTTCTTCTTAAACTATTTTTTTTAACAAAAGCCAAAGTCGAGCTTGTCCCTAGGACTACATTAATTACATTCTGTTTGGCTTACGCATAATAGTTATCTATAATCTTAATGATTATCAAATAGTTTTAAAAATATACATACATTTTTTTGCTGTCGCAATTTTAAAAAAAAATGTGTAAATTTCAGCTCCTTCTTAAGCCAAAATTTAGCTGTATAGAAAAAATCAAGACTATAGGAAGCACCTACATGCTGGCATCCGGTCTAAGGCCGGGAAAGGAGGACGATAGGACGGTAAGATTATTTTATTTCGGTATTGTGTTTCCTCTTTGTATCTGTTAAAATGTTTTCTTGTAATTTCATGGGGTTTTTAACCAATTCTGTAAGATCTATTATTTAGGTAATCTACTTATAAAGTACATTTCCTTTAAGCTCATAATCCCTCAACGAAATATTTTAACTCCCTAAAGAATTAAATTTTACTCCCTTTAGGATTTGTTCTTAATATGCTTACAGCTTTGAATTAGTCTTTAAAAATAATTTTAAATTTATTATTATTTTTTTTTACGAACTGCTTAGGACATATTCAAGGTAAATACCTGGTTGGTAAATAGGTTTTGTTATTTAATAAGAGATGTCGAATTAAGATTTATCGTTTTATTTATTAAAAATGGTAGTACTTTTTTACAAACACGTATGAGGTTTGAGATTTGTCAACTTATCAGTATAGGTACATCTGTTCAGAGTTGACATATCACAGTATTTTTATATAATAAAAAAATTGAATATCGTGTAGTTATAAAACTCTTATTATTGGAAGGTCTCACATCAAAACAAATTCATAAACAATTAATTAAAGTGTTAACCGTCTCTTCAACCTTAATAAGAACAGAAGGGAGATGGGTTACTAAACTAAAACGTGGTGGTTTCAGTTTTGAGGATTATCCACGTAAAGAACGTTTAAAAAGCGCATCACCAGTAGGAATCGTAGCAAAAATAAAGAATATGATTTTGAGAAATTATCGACAAACCAAAAGAAATTTAGTAGAAGTCCAAGGGACTTAATTAGGCAGTAAAGTTAAAGTAAAACAAGAAGATGTCATCTAAGTCCACTAGTTTAGGTCTAAAGCGAGTGACGGTCCAGAAATTGACCCACAAGGTGTTAGTTCTACATTTTTAAAATGCAAAGATATTTTTTTATGAATTACCTTTAATCTGGTTAACACAATAGCTCGTATTATTATTTTAACCATTTTGACCAGTGGCATGATACCAGTTAGACTGTTTCAAAAATGGCTACAGAACGCTCAGCTTCACCGAATTTCAATTAGTTTATTTTTAATAGTAAGCTTTTATTAATGAAATTTGAAAAATATTGTCAAAGCCTTTTTTTAAATTTTTTATTTCATTCTGCCCCAATTTAAAAAAGTTGCAACAGAAATTTTGTGTCTTTGGATAAAACCTATGTTTACTCGATATTTTGGCCTGAATATTGATACTCGGGCGGTTTTGGGGTCACCAATCACGAATATGAGGCCAAAATTTGAAAAAATCCGAATCCAAGGCGGCGGATTTAAAATGGCGGGTATCAAAATGAAAAAAAGACTTAAAATCCAGGGAATATGGATAAAACACTTTACTCAGGGGTTCTTGTGGTCACAAATCTGAGGTCAAAATTCAAAAAATTTAAAAATTGAATGGCTAATCCAATATGGCGGATCCAAAATGACGCGTCTCGAAATTGAAAAACACTAAAAATACTGAGAATATGGATGGAACATTTTACTTAGGGGTTTTGGTTTAGGTATAGTTTCTAAAAAAATATTATAGCTGTATCGGGTGAGTCAAAAAGGAAATAGGTACTTATATTGAAAAAACTAAAAAAAAAATCCTAATAACTACCTTATTATTCAATAAAAGGATTAAAAAAATATGGTTAACTTTATATATATTCTTAGGGCAATTTAAAAAATACTAATAAATATTATACAAAGTGTTTAAAAAGTTGTACAAAACATTTTTTTAAAATTTTTAAATCATTGTAGCAACTTTATTTACGTATATAAATTAATATTGGTCAAGGGTATATATGGTTATGTAATTTATTTAAATATATATTTCAAATATACGGAATGCTTCAAAAAATTAATATTATTTTTTTTTAATTTGAACATTCCAAAATTTTTTATAAATTTAAAGATGTAAAATTTTGCTGGAATAATTATATTCTAATGTAGAATTATAAAATGAATATTAAAATTATACGGGATGTATAAAAAATTATATTACATTTCTAAAATTATACTTAAAATTTAAAATAATTGTAAAATTTTTGCTATTAATGATTCTTTTAAATATTTTAGTAGATACATCCTATGTAACATTTATTAGCAATATGTAAAAATAATATACAGAATGTTTAAAAAATCACATTAAATTAAAAAAATAATAATAAGTTTCTTTTTTTTATGCACTCTGTATACCGTTCATGGGTATTTTATAATTTGTTACAAAAATATACATATTCTATAATTTATTTTAGATATTAAGATATAAAAATAAAGTAGTAATAAGGCTTTTTAAATTTTGAGTTTTTTTTTTAATATAATTGTTTTTTGACTTACACAGTATGGTAATTGAGAGGTTTTTAATAACTATATATATAATATATAATATATATATATATATATATATATATATATATATATATATATATATATATATATATATATATATATATATATATGTATATATATTATATATATATATATATATATATATATATATATATATTATATATATATATATATATATATATATATATATATTATATATATATATATATATATATATATATATATATATATATATATATATATATTCTATCAATTTTTTTCTAACACTTATATTATGATCTGTTTAAGAAATGCCCAAAATTTAAATTCATCCATATATGCCGTATTTCGCAAGAAAGTGTCGAGATAATTTCTAAATTTTATGAGCTTTTCATTAGAAACAATATGTTGTAATTTGGTAAAGCTGAGCGTACTGTAGCCATTTTTAAAACGGTCTACCTCGTATTATGCCACTGTGCACCTGGATGTAAAAATGCGTAAAAAGGATATATTTATTCGAAGCAAAAAAATTATCAAGACAACTTTTCAATTTCACAAAGGTCAAAAACTTATGGCAAAAATCAGTTAAATAAAGTACGAATTGTTACAGCATCTACCCTATACGCGAGATTTAGCTTTCTTTGATTTGTTGAGTTGTTCTCCCATCTCAAAAAAATTATGCAAAGAGTCTTTTGAAATCTCACTTCTGGGACGAAATCCATGATTTGGTACACTAATAGGACAAGCATATTAAAGGTCGAGGAAATAATAAATAATAAAAAATACCTATTTTAAAACACAAAATTATATCTTTCTTATAAAATGGCAAAACTTATAGAACGATATACGTAGTAGCAAAAGCTTAGTTATTTGGTTACTTTTTTCCTTTTTATAGAATATTTTTTTTATATTAAAAATTAATCATTTCTTTCTTTTTACAAAAATTTTAAAAAAGAATTATTAAAATTATGAAAATAAGACTTATAAACTTTGTTTCGATAACTGAAAAAATTTAGTAATTTTTTTAAACAACAAATTTTTAAGGTACCTTTATAAAAATCTTCTAATATATACGATTTTTTAATATAGGAGGCCACAAGAAAAGCAGAACATATCATTATAGCACTAGTGGACTTCGCCATCTGTCTGATGACAAGTCTGGACCAAATAAATAGAGATGCATTCCAGAGATTTAAGCTCAGAGTTGGTAAGCCACCGAAATTTTACATAAAATTATAGTTTTAATACACAGTTTTTTAAATTTAAACTTCTTTATAGACGTATGGAAGAAATTTTATAGCAATGTGAATGTGTTAGTCCCTTAGTTTAAGCTTACTAAATTACCTCACTTTAGGTATTTGTATTAAAAAGGGTTTCACCTAACTTAGATTTTCTATTCTATTCGAAACGATTTAAAAAATATGCTTTTTTTAATAACTTTTAAACGATTGTACCAATCGTTCCCAAAAACTTAACCTCAATAAAACGCGTCGATGGCCCCCAAACTTATTAAAATTGGTTGATTCGTTCGAGAGATATCGTTGTCGAAAAATTAAAAAAAAGTGTTTTTTATATTTGAAGCACTTCACACCTTTTAAAAATTCTGGGCAAATTCAGGGATCTTTCTTGGTCATCCAGGAAGTTCCTTGTGAAAATTAAAAGCATCGAACAGGTGTTATATTAAGACCACTTTACATCTTTCAAAAATTCTGAGCAAAATTTAGGAGGCTTTCTCATGTCACTAGAAAAATTCCCGTTAAATTTATTTGTAAATTGGAAATTAGTGGGAGTTGCAAAGATGGCCTGTTGGGTAAACCTTTTTACCAATTATTTTTTTGCTTAAACCGTACCGATTTATGTTAAATATAAGGTTAAATATAATTTAAACACAAGTGCACTTTTTAAAGCAATTTCGCCTCCCCAGAAAATTTGCCGCCCTGGGCATTAGCCCCAAGTGCCCCTAATGTAAATCAGCTGCTGAGCTTAAGTAAGATTTAGAATTGGTTTGTTTTATACACAGATACTAGTAAAACGCTGCCGTCATTCAAAAAACTGTTTACCGGGTGACAATCTTGTATATTTTTTAGGATTCGAATTCTACAAGGTATTCCTGATATTAAACCTTGTTGTATGCCATACATATATCTGTTAGTTTTTGAGAAAATGTCGATTAAAATTGAACAAACCACTGCACATTATGCAGTTATATGGGAAAACAAATGAATAGCAATCAAATTTATTATGTTTGTTTTAAATTTTCTTGGAGACATTATTTGTTGAGGTCATAATAATACTACTTCCGGCTATATCAGAAGTGCTGCAAAAATTGACCTTCCTAATAATGTTACTTCAAAAATTTTAAAGGCACGCCATATAATAAACATTTCTGTTTATAAAATGTTTATCTAAACATAACAATTTTTCCGTATAACCGTGTAATGCGAGGACATATCGTCATTTTCTCGAAAACCAACAAAAATAGGTAAAGTATATAATTTAGGTTTTATGTAAAATGTTTACTTCCCTTTTAATAGATCTATACAGTTTTCATTCCCAACAATAAAAGAAATTCAATCCAAAACCAAATTTTTGTTCAACAAAAATTAATGAAGTTCAAACCCAATATCGCCAAATTTTAATTTTATGAAAAAAATAAAGTTTACATATCCCAAGCAAATATCAAAATTTAAAAAATATATTTAATTATAGAAGATGGAAATTGTTTATTTAAAGCAGTAACTCTTTTTTTATATAAAACACAAAATAAACATGGTAAAGTTCGAAGTAGGACATCGAAATTTATTTTAAATGATTGGGAAAAACTCTAGTTTGGATAAGGATATATCAAAAGAAGAATATTACAAGAAAATAAATGCTCCAGGGACTTATGGAACGGCTGTATCTAAAATTTACAAAATTAATTTTAATGTATTTACATTTGTTGAAAACCTACCCCTAAGCCAGATTTTAAGCAAGTAAGCTATGGTTTTAATGGATTGTTTAAAGAAACAAACATCAACTATTAATCTCCTTTTTCGCGGTAACCTAATAACGGACATTATGATCTCATTCAGAAATATAATTTAGATAATAATGAACAGAAAAGCATCTTGTTCGATATGTCAAAAATCGTTCAAGAATATCAATGGCCTTAAATTTATAATGAAAAAATGCATCTAACGTAAAGAAACATTTGGATAACTCAAAATCTAAAAATAATATGTCTGATGTAATAAATGTAACTTGCAAAAAATTCAATGAAGTATCTACCAATCCAATTGCAAATAAAACCCCCAAAAAATTGAATTATCAAAATTCAAGTTTAAATGGTATATTCTTAATCAAAGCTTTCGCTGAATTAAAATCATCAACTCCCATTGTAAAAATTATTCCAAAAGGAGCCAGACCATCAATTTCTGATAAACTTTCATTTTTCTTTAAAAATGTGTATCAAAACGTGACTTTTATTCCTGAATTTCATTATTTCTTTTCCCATACGCTGTTTTAACAATACCTGTCAACTCAAAGCATAATAGAAAATCCTCTTTAACAATATTGATAAAAAAATTGGCAACAAATTACACATAATATTATACTAAAACTTAATAAAAGTTATGTTTTGATTTAAGAAAATAAAAGGCTTGGTAGTGATTTTATTGTCACCCGGTATAATAATATTATGTTTCGTGAATAACATTATATTTTTGACAGGTTTGCACCATGGTCCTGTCATAGCAGGTGTGGTGGGCGCCCAGAAACCCCAGTACGACATTTGGGGCAACACAGTAAACGTCGCCTCAAGAATGGACTCCTGTGGCATCATGGGACGAATACAAGTACCAGAAGAAACCGCTGAAATTCTAAAAAATGCAGGCTATCCGTGTGAATGTAGAGGACCAACATATGTTAAAGGAAAGGGAACACTTACAACTTACTTTGTTAAAACCCCATTTGATGATAAGGTTTAAATATAGAAAATTTGATAGAGTTTAGATCAACTGTAAAGATTTAAATGTCAAATGAAGCCTGTGTATTTGACATTGCTTAAAAAAATTAAATGTCAGAACAACTTTGCTGTTGAGAACCGAAAAATTGTCGGAACGTTATAGAAAGAGAGCAAACTTATCCGTTAGCAATGTCAATTCTTTACTTTGCTAACTAATTTCGGTTTAAGTGCGCAAGGGCGGATCCGGGAAATATTTTAAGGAGGGGGGCAGGGCTCGTACCATCGGTATATTTTAAAGACTGTAATGTGTTAAGAGTTCAAAAGATCCACATATTTTATGTAATAATTAGTGATTATCACCTTATCTGGGATTTTTTGTGCAAAAATAAAAATTGACGACTGCTTTATCAAAAATTTGAGAAATTATTTTTAAATTGGAAAAACTCGAATCCTGAAACAAAATATGTATACAAGTTTTATTATTCAATACAATTTAAATTGTGAATTGGTCAAAGATAAAAAATAAAATACTAAAAAAAAGATATTTTAAATAAATAACAAGTTGAGGGTAATTCCACGAGTAGTGAGCAAAGACTGATTCTTTCTATTTATTGTCTTGATCTTTCTATATACATTTTCTTTTCGCATAGATTTATTTCTTAAACTATTTTTTCGGTTTTATTTTATTTTCGCGCTTCTACGTAGATCTGTCTGAGGGGGCAATGGTCCCTATACCCCCTTCCTGGATTCGCCTTGTGTGCAATAAAGTTGTTATTATTAAAAGATTATCTTAGATATTTTTTAGAGATAGGAATTTAAATTATTTTGAGATATGTGATACTTTTAAGTTAGTTTAGAGTAAAACTCGAGAAGTATGTAAAGATAACTTAGCGTTATTTATAGAAAGTACCGTCTATTCCCGTATACTTAATCGGAAGTCATGCACGGCCTACTTTGTAACTAGATACCAATTTATTGTTTTAAACTTTTAACAGCTTGAAGGAAGTATAAAGATACATGTTTTTGCATTTGCATAAACGAACTTGTAAAATTGTCATGAATTATTCGACATGTATAAAGGCTTCAAGTAACATGTATATTTTTATATTTATACTGACATAGAAATTTGAACACTTTTATCAGTAATAGGCAAGTTTCACACATTTAAACTAAGGACTTTATTTTTTAGTAAAATATTGTATATAATTCAAAACTTTCAATACGTTTTTTTTTCATAATTTATAAAACGACAATTAAAATTTTTAATTTAAAATGTATTTTTACGTAACATAAAACACTTTCTGATTCGTCAACGTCATCGTCCCCGGTTTTGTTGCCAAATATATAAGTACAATTATTCAACGGAAGAATGATTAGTTAGGCAAAAAGACTAATACAAAAAAGGGGTTTTAATCCTAAATTAAGTGAAAAATATCTTAAAAACGATAACAAAACAAATATCGGAACAAGCAAAACGCCCAAAAAAATGAGTTTTTACAGCATGAGTGGCGAGGAAGGAACAGAGTCTGCAATTTCGAAACAAATACTGTAAAGGTTTTTCGGACGAATAATGAACAATATTTTATTTCATACTGTACTGTCAGAATTTATGTTTTGAAATAATAACGTATTTTTTAAGCTGCTTTGTATATTTATAAAATAATTAATTGTCTACTTTGAAATTTAAATTTGACGAAAAGATTGCGTTGATCTATCCAGGAAACACAACTGTCCCGTTTTTATTTATATCAAGGTGAAAAGTAAAGTCAGTTGAAAATTAGTGTTATTTTACAATCACTTCTAGAAAAATATGGAAATGAAAAATGTGCTCCGGAAATCTGAAGAGGGTTAATTTGTGTCGACAAGTAAACAGTCAACTTTTTGAACATTTGATCTATGGCTAGTGTTAAAAATTTGTAATAAGGCAACCTTGGGTTAATGTAAAAATTTGTTTAATTTATCTTCGCTATTTTCAAGGTTTTACTATTAATATCCCAAAAACTATTAGGTTTAAAAATAGGATATTATTAACAAAAAATATTAATGTTAAAATTAAATTTAAGGCTTACGGTAGTGTGTTCTATTTAAATTATTAAAGTGTTTTATTTCCAAAAGCTAATTTTTGTGGAACTTCCGGTAAAACCGAAAGTTGTTTTTTACAGCATTAGGAAATAAGATCTATCGCAGGCTTATTGTAAAATGCGTTATATTACAATACGCCTAGGCTTTTTCAATACGTATTGCAATACTACCCAAGTCATTAAAAAATATCACAATATGAATGATGATTTTATGCGTATTATAATAAGCCGGTTGCTTTGTAGTCTTACTGGCTACACGCGATTACTTTGGAATCTGACTAGATGAAATGCGTGGTATTATAATACGACTGGAGGCAGGTGAGGCGAATTAAATATAGTACAAAAATTACAACGGGATACATTTTTTTGCTTTAATTAAACAAAAAGTAATTTGAAAAGAAAGGGTTGTTGCAATATCTCGCAGTATGTAAGTTATTTAATTATTTTAATATAATTTAAAAATAGCTTAACTTTATTTTAAAAAAAGTTAAAAAAGCACTTGCATTACTTTTATTAATTTAACCCACTAAATTTGTGAGATTTTAACTAAAAAAAATACAAATAATTGTAAACTTATTATTTATTATTTCTTACAGCATGGTCCGCTTTTATGACATTTGCTAGTACATTTTATATGAACTTTAAAACATTTAAACGTATATTGCTATGACAATGTGCCTTGCTTGGCTTACAAGAACACTTTTTAAATCCCTGTCCATTGAATTTTAAAAATAATCTTTAAGCTTCTCTAAAGTAAATTGTTTTTTTCTATGACTGTATAATAATATGCTTGTTATTTACTAATTTTGAATAGATAATAACACTTATTACCTACCAGTGGGTAATGATCCATTACTCACGGGTTATTACTCACGGGTTCGATGACCCTACATAGTAGCATAAAACGCAAGTAATCACGTCTTTAAGAGTCAATAAGCACTGTCTAACATAACTAAGTTTCAAAAAGTCGACCTTTAATAATTGTCAATATCGAAAAAATAAGAATTATTAACAAATTTCATTTCTCTGAAGAAAAAAATCATCTTTCCCAATCCTGCGACCTTTTAATATAGTGTATAAAAATAATAGTGTGCTTTGCCTGACAGAAAAATTGCTGGTTGACATCTGTTTTCGCGGTACTATGACAACCAATGTTATTCACAACTGACGCCATATTTTGATTTATACAATATATTAAAAGTTTTCGTTCGTTCAATAAATACCTAGGAAAAGTCGTAGAAAATGTATAGTATAGTATTCTACTCGCATGTAATAGCTATAATTACATGCTCATTGAATAATATACTATTCCTTTTGGAATAATTATTATTTATAAGATTAATGACATTACTTTAAAATCAAGCACATTATCAATACAATGATCGCAATTCGCCTTGCATGCCGTCGGCCGTATTATAATACGACGGATTTTATCTAGTCGGATTTTAACAAAATAGCGCGCGGGTTAATTTTAAGACTAAAAAGCGGCGGGCATATTACAATACGCCTAAAATCATCAGTCATATTGTAATATTTTTAATAACTAAGGTAGTATTTCAATACGCCTAGTCCTATTGAAAAAACCTAGGCGTATTATAATATGACAGATTTTACAATAAGCCTGCGACAGGTTCATTAAATAAGTTGAAATATCAAATTTTTCTTGTTCTACCATTCTACCATTTGTTCTAAAAAAAACAATAAAAATGGCGGTTACAATGACATTTTCAAACGCCTATTTCTCGAAAGCTAGTAAAAATAGGTAAATTTTAAAAATATACAAGGTTGTTAATTAGGTAGAAAAAATTTAAGAATGTATATTAAAACATGTGTACGCAAATACTTTATTTTTGAAGTACAAAGTATTGAAAATAAATTAAAATTTTTATTTTATTTTTGATAATAAAAAGGTACTTAATAAAAATTAAGGACGATCTAGCACATTTATTAAAGGTTACAATTTACAAATATTAATTCTTTTACCCTAACCAAAAGCGTACATATAGGTAACCTAATTTTTTTAAATTATTTATTACAAAAGTTAAGTTAACTAAAAATACACAATTAGAATAATTTTTGAAAGAACAATTTGTTTTGGGTGGTATTAATTTTTTTTTAATTTGCGTCCAATTGTGCATCCATGAAATAAAAGACCTTTAAAAAAAATAGTCCAATTATAAACATGTATTGACTTTACTTGCTTTAACCTGCAAATTTATTAAATTATAAAAACTCAGTGGCGTTACTATACTATTTTTTCTTAAAAAAAAATAAGATTACATATGTATTTGTAGAAAAATATCTTGTTTATGCAAAATGGAACAATTAATGTGTACTAGAATATAGATAGATTATTAAATAAACATACAAAATTGTGTTATTGAAAATACAAGAACGGTATAAATATGAAGATGTACTTAAAACAAGAATTTAAAAAATACACTTTTTTTCTTGAAAATAATAGGAAAATTGCTCCCTAAATGTTGTCTGAGAACTTACAATTAGTTAACACATTGCATAGATACGTTTTACAATAATATCAAAGGGATATAACATATCTTTATTCGGTATATAAAAAGATATTGAGAAATCCTTGTTTGGATTAAAAAGCAAAGTACAGATCCAGAAATTTTCATTAAAACTTCTCGACAACAATGTAAACCAGTCTGTATAGTTGTCTTTTATGCATATTTGGCAACAGCGCACTGATGGCATAACCTACTGGACAGTTTGAAACGAAGCGACATAGGTTTTTGACGCTGCCTGTTTGCTTGTATGGAGGGTAAAAGATAGGGAGGACCATCTGTGTGTTACAAAAATGGCCCCTAAATTGCAGTAAATAAAGATGGCGTTATTAACTCAAATGAGTGTTTTTAAACTTCACTTTATATATTCAAGTTCACTTGTTCACACCATACCCTCCGCTACCCAGCGCCTCTTTATTTAATGCTATTCTGGGGCCACTTTTTGAGCAAACAGCCATAGAAGATGGTGCTTCTTACCTTTACCCTCCACATTTGCCTGGATATTAAAAGCGGCTAAATGTAGGGCAAATGGCACACAGTGTTGCCGCTTTTAGGCACTTTAAATCACAAAATGTTATTCATTTTCGCGGATATCTAAATATTTTTCTTGAATATTGAGGGCTGTTACGTTACATTAAAAGTAAAAATAGACAACTGGAGTTTAACAGAAGGAAAGTTCATCTGTATGTTGCTTCGTAGAGATATTTATAGAAATGTGCGCAAAATACTTAAACAATTAGTAATAAGTAGTTAGGTATAATAAATATTATATTTGATCAAAACATTAGATTTAGGTGGTACCTGATTTTTTAAACTATATTTACAATTAAAATATACGCCTTGTCCCTTAATTGCTTCTTTGTTTTTTTTTTAATTCAATTTACGGATATACTAAAATTCTAATAGGTATTGTAATAATCTAAGTTCTCTATAGCCGCTTTGTAAATCTTTATTTTATGCGTCCCACATTACTTTTCCCTTATGATGTAGTTATTTTTATCTGTAAAATGTGTAATATACAAAAAAATAACGTACAATTAGTTAAAATTAAAAAAAAAATACTGATATGGCCTAAAAATGTATTATAAATATTAAATAAAGTGTAACCGTCTTAAAATTAAAATATTTTTGATCTGATATAAAAGGTCAAACAGAACACAAAAAATAAGGTAGGCGTAAAAAGTGTCAAAATGTCATATCTTGATCCAGATTTGTCGCAGAAATGTAAAAAAGTTAAAATATACAGGATGTTCCATTTAAAAATTTAAAACCTGACCCATTTTCGGGCAAACCGGATGTCACCGGAAAGTAAAAAATATGCGAAAATTTACCTCTTTTTATACTATTTACCTTTACCAAATCTCATTTTGATATACCCAATACTCTAGAACAGGGGTGGCCAACCGGTCGATCGCGTTCGACGGGTGGATCTTGACTATTAGTCCAGTCGATCGTGACTATTAGTCCAGTAGATCGTGGCAAGGCAACACATTAAAAAACGTAGAACAGACTGTACTAAACTATGCTGTTTCATTTAAGATTTCAAGAAGTATATAATTGGTAGATCAGGGTGCCGTCAGTGAACAGTAGATCTTGGGTCTAATCAAGTTGGCCACTCCTGCTCTAGAAGTTATGAATCTAATAGATTCGTTGACACCAAGTATACTTATAAAACTTAAAAAGTAAAGAAAGACAGTTTCTCATATTTTTGGTAATTAAAAAAAGATGCCTTTACCTACTTACTACTTACATTAGCTATTAAAAATTAAAATTAAAATGTTATCCTTCGATTTATTTTGTAACCCTTTATTTGTATCCACTCCACAGTGTCATGGTCATGTGCCATTTTTGTGACTCTTAACACAAACAAACTAATTAGCCCAGTAAATAAGCCGGAAAATACATGTGGAAAAGTTGATAAACAGCTCCGATTTTAAATATTTTTGTTTGTACGTATTTTGTAGACCCTCAGGAACATTCATCACCACTAACATCTGCCTTGCAATAAAAAATGAAATAATTAGGGTATTTTTCCCACCCCCAAATAATCTGCAATAGTATAACTGATGAAAAATTTTTAAAATTCAAAATTTCACCTCGGAAATCGTTTCTCGAAGGTTTTCGGGGTCGCTGATTACGAATCCGCGTGCAACCACTCTCACACGATTTTTGGCCGCGGATTCGTAATCAGCGACCCCAAAAAACCACCAAGAGATGATTCCCGGGGCAAAATTTTAAATTTTCAAAATTTTCTCATTTCTGTCACTCCTAGAGGTGTTTTTGATGGGGTCAAACTACCCCCACACAATTTTTGACGGCGGATTCTTAATCAGCGACCCCAAAAACCCTCGAGAGGCGATTTACGAGGTGAAATTTTGAATTTAAAAAATTTTTCATCAGTTTTACTAGTGAAGATTATTTGGAGGAGGGAAAACTACCCTAATTTTTTCATTTTTCATTGCAAGGTAGATGTTAGTGGTGATGAATGTTCCTGAGGGTCTACAGAACACGTAAAAACAAAAAAAAAATCGGAGCTTCTAATCAACTTTTCCACATTTTCCGGCTTATTTACTGGGTTAAATAAGGCATTTGAGACGACGATCTTATAGTGTTTTGCATTTTAAAAACAATATGAATGTTAAATTTACTTTCTATTAATCTAAGTTTTTTAGATAAGTCAAAAGTAAAACAAAAAATGTCGTTAATAAAATTCATTGCAAATGTAATAAATTTTATAAAGTTGTAACTTTCAGACCATTACCTAGACGCACAAAAATACATTAAACACACATTAAAAACGCAGATTTTCAAAGATCAAGAATCACCGATATGCGTTTGACAATGATAACAAAATAAAGTGGTGCGCTTTAACCATTTTACCAAAAAAAAAAAAAAATTATAAAATGAAATAAAGTCTCTTTATGTTGTTTAATAAGGATAACTGCGTAACTCTGATCTCTGTTAATTTCAATAATCCTTGGTTACCTTTGCTTATGGTCGATTTATACTTTAGAAAATTAACAACTGACACTAAAAATTTAAAATAAATATACATCATTCTTTATAATTAATAATTTGCAGAATTTAAGAACAGCCAATGAAAAACCTTATTTATGCGCCTGTGCTTTAAAATCTTTGTAAATTTTTGGTGGAAGTCAAAATATTTTGTTTTTGCGTCCGTTTTTGCGGGATGGGACATTTTGTCGTCCCCGCGCCGTGGCGACGTTTGCCACGGCGCGGGGTCAGGTTGCCGTTTGCCGTTTCGACGCCGGCTATTTCAGCGTCGGATTTTATCGCACGGCAAACCGGTAACCGATATATTAAAAATTATATTTAAGGATTATATTATTCGTTTCTTGTTTGAAAATATGTTTTTTTACAAGCGTGCGGAAAACTTTACTTTTCCGCACTAATCTGCGTGCAGAAAATAGCATATTTCCGCACTAGTGCGGAAAAGTACATTTTTTAAAGTTTTTGAAATATAAATTAGTATCTAATAATAAAATAATGCTTAATTTTGCTTATAATAGTTATATATTTGAAGAAACTGAATTTTGCTGTAATTTTGCAGTCTTTTTATAACATTTATTAAATAAAATAAAATAATCCTAATTTACCGAATGTAAGTACATATTTTTAATTTTATTGGAGAAACATTTTTAATGAATTCTGACGACGATTTACCAGCATCGATAGCAAGTATAGATCTCCTGCCCATGAAATCTCGTCACAGGTATAAAAAATAATTTGTTATGTTTGAGAGCTGGTGTCAAAGTAAGGGTGTTAAGTCTTTTAAAGAAGAGATTTTTCTGGCCTATTTCTCTAATTTATTAAAAACATGTAAACCCAATACATTATGGTCTAGATACTCTATGCTAAAATGTATCATTAAGTTACAAAAGAACATAGATTTAAGCAAGTTTTTCAAAGTGACGGCCTACCCTAAAAAACAAAGCGTTGGTTTTAGACCCAAAAAGGCTAAAGTCTTTTTAAAAGAAGAAATATCGAAATTCATGGATAAAGCGCCAGATGATACTTATTTACATATAAAAGTGGCTACGATTTTTGGCTTAGCCGGCGCTGGTCGTAGAGACGAGTTAACAAAAATATGTCTGGACCATATTGAAGACCAAGGAAATTTAGTATTTATACACATCCCAGACTTAAAAAATTACAGCTCTAGAAGCCTTGTCATTTCTGGAGGTGCAGAAAATGGATAATTTTTGAATCTATATAGAAAGTATGCCAGTTTAAGAAAGCCGACAACACCACATAGGCGATTTTTTGTGAACTATAATCACGAAGTGTGTACAATAAAATGTATTGGCATTAATACCTTCGGAAAAATGCCATTGGAAATAGCGGCCTATCTCAAACTTCCTAACCAGGAATTGTATACTGGACATAGCTTCCGCCGGTCCTCTGCAACATTTCTCGCAAACTCCGGAGAACAAATATTCAACATTAAACGTCTTGGAGGCTGGAAGTCTACATCAGTCGCTGAAGGATACCTCGAGAATTCAACAAATTTTAGAAAGGATATTTCAAACAAAATACTCAATTTTACCGAAACACCTTCCACTATCCAGAAACAACCGTCAATGGCATCTTCCAACGTACAAAACCTCTCGGTTCAAGAAACTACTTTCATAGTTGCAAAAGATTGGCTCATCAAGAACCCAACGCCGCCGCCGTCAACGTTTCCTACAGAAAAGCTCGCGTCAGCAATAAATTTGCAAAACGCAACCAATTGCACTTTTACTATAAATGTTAATAATAATAATTAGTGTATAAATTCCTTCGTAAATAAATAATATTTTATTCATAAATCTTTAAAATTATGTTGGATTTTCCTCTCGCTTGTAGAAAAAATATTGTTCCTAACACTTGCGGAAAGTAACTTTTCGCTCTTGGCTGCTTACCCGAACTCCGCTGCGCGTCTTTCGTGTAACAGCAGCCGCGTGCGGAAAAGTATCACTTTCCGCACTTGTTAGAAAAATAACTAGTTATTTCAGTTCTCTAAATACATTATTAACATACGTATTCCAATACAGGGTGATTCAAAAAACATATGCCATCCCTTATTGAAAGGTTCCTTGGCCAAAAATAAGACAAAAATATTATATAAACGTAGGTTTACAACGGCCCCAATTTTAAAATACGGGGTGTTAAAGAAAAAAATTCAGAGTAGGGATTTTCCTTTTGTTTTCAAATCGGGTTTTTCGATTTGAATTAAACTTGGCCGAATTATGCCGATAAATTAGGAAAACTAAATACTAACTAACTTCTTAAAAGTTAATTGTTAGTTCTTAATTCTTAGTTAAAAGCTATGAACAGATAAAGGAAACATGTATCTTTTAACCTGTAATTGAAAATTTTACATAAAAGTATGAGATTTGGTATGTAAATTTACATAAGAATTTTAATTTCCTGTGAAAAAATTGAGAAAGTTATGTCAGATCTGCTCACTGACTCACTGATTCATTAAAATTATGGGGCACTTCCCAAGGAGGTAAAAACATAAAATTTGGTTTGTAAGTTGGTTTTAGGACACAAGTAAAGGAAAAATTTTAAAAACTGCCACATTTTTACTCGGAACACCCTCAACCACGCAAGAACCCTGTCGTATATTTAGGAGGTAATTAAGAACTTTGCAATCTGATTGAACCTGAGTTTCTGAGGTTATATTTTTTTTAAATTTAAAATGCAGGCAATATTTTATTCCATTTATGAGATTTAGAAAAAAGAGATCGTACCAAAAACACTTATGTCAAATAGGGGCAATTTCCTAACCAGAAATCTCTGCTTCTTGAAGTACTAAGAGATAAAATTAGGCCAAGTTCTTTTTTGACTTGGCAAGTTTTTTTTTGATCTGTTTATATTATACAAAAAACAATATGTATTAATAAAAAAAGGACATTTATTAATACAGACAGATCAGTTAAAAACCTACCAAGTAAAAAAAAGAACTTGTTCTAATTTTAGCTCTTTGGGAATTAGGCTAGTATTATACATAGGTAAGTGTTTTTGGCATAATTAAACGTATGTAGAAATACTAAGATTAAAAAATCTTGACATTGTGGAAAATTATTGTTTTTGTTTTCAGATTGGTTATATTGTGTATAATTACGCAATGTTTGTAAATTACCATATGTTTTATAAGATATTTAGGAACTAGTATAAAATTCCACTTCTGGGAAAAGCTGGTATTATGGATTTAAAAAAAAATTAAATGGTGCCACCTTTATTGGTGCATAAAAAATATTGCAAGTGTAAAAAAGTATTCAAAAGATATGAAAAAGTCGCTCCTCCAAAAATTCTAAAACTTTTTAATACAGGCCCCTAAGCTATTGCTCAGTTATGGGGTTTATATTATTTTTTTCTCATGTTCCAAATTTTATGCTGGTCCCTGTAACACATATATATGTATAACAAATATTGACATAATATTTTTAAATATACTATATATTTATGTACGGTAGCAAAACAAATGTATTTAGTAAAAAAATAGTACCCGGACAATCTGTGTGTACTTATTTTGTTTAGAAAATACAGGGTGTTACTTAATGGTATGTCATAATTTGAAGGAGGCATTCCTGGATCGATTTTAAGTCGAAAAGTTCATATGAACGTGGGCCCTAAAATGCTTAGTTATTAAGATACAGGGTGTTAAAGTTTTATTTTATTTTCACTTTTTAATACATTTTTCAAAGACGGTTTGAGATATTGAACTGAATTTTGGCACAGGATATTATGGCATAAAAACACACTTTTCAGATGTTCATTTAATTTTTTTTTGCAACCAGTGGCGTAGCTATGACGAATTTTCAAAACAATTTTACAAAAAATACTACGCCATTGACTTGGGAAAAAAATTATGGTTTTATAATAATTATCAATCAATTATAAACAAAAATCCCTCTTTCATTTTTGCCGTAAAACTTACCGTTTGGGAGAAATCGTTAATTAAAAAAATGTCTTATGTACCCAAATTGCATCTTGAAAAATTATTATTGAAATAAATCAAGTTAGCTTTGCTCGTTGCAGGCGATTGTTGTTTTGTTGTTGTAAACATTATGACACTGACGTTAATTATCATTCTTGATTGTGTTAAACTTTTATTTTCAATTTTAAATACATTTTTCAAATATTTATTTTTAAGCTATTTTCTTACAAACTAGTGAACAAAAAGCAATAACAATTAAATACAATACATACATAATTTACAAAAAATGTTGAAATGACCACCTCTCGCCTCTATGCAGGCTTGCTCTTCTTCTCATTGAATTACGAACCCTTTCAAAAATTCCATGCGTGTTTCGGATAGTTTCACATCCGTCAATAATTCTATTTCTGAGTTCTTCTAATGTCACAATTGGTGTATGATAAACTAATATTTTTAGGTGTCCCCACAAATAAAAATCTAGGCTGTTCAGGTCAGGCGATCTAGGTGGCCAAAATTGTGGTCCTCCACGGCCTATCCAATGATTTTGGTAGGCTCTATTTAAATGCTCACGAGCCAATATGCTAAAGTGGGCGGGAGCGCCATCATGCATAAACCAAAGTTGTTGCCGTAACTGAAGAGGAACATTTTCAAGAAGCAAAGGCAAATCATTTTGGAGAAAATTACAATAATCCTGTCCGTTAAGGCGTCCTGGTAAAAAAAATGGTCCAATTAAATGGTTGGATACGATACCGATCCAAACGTTCAGTGAAAATTGTTCCTGAAAATGTGTCTCTGTAATCGCATGAGGGTTTTCCTGGGCCCAGTAATGATTGTTATGGAAATTGGTTATTGCATTTCTTGAAAAATTTGCTTCGTCCGTAAACAATATTTTGGCATCAAAATGAGGATTTTCTGTTACTTTTTGGAGATACCATCTACAAAATTGCGTACGTGGTTCATAATCTCTAGGAAGCAATGCCTGAACCCTTTGTATGTGAAAAGGATATAACAAAGAATCTCTTAAAATCTCCCATACCGTCTTGTAGCAGATGTTTAATGCCATACCTATTTTTCGCGTACTTGTGGTTGGATTCTCTTCGACTGCATGCAGGGCAGCCTCCTCCACTGCCGGTGTTCTAACTGTACGGGGCCTTCCCTCGGAAATATTAGCTTTAAAACTGCCAGATTCAGTCAGACGACGATGAATGTTTATAAATGTTCGTCTATCTGGGAGAGCGCGATTAGGATACCTTTCTTGATACAAACGCCGCGCCTCCACAGCATTACCATTAGCTAGACCATAAAGGAAATGCATTTGTGCCATTTCCAAATTAGAATAATTTACCATTTTTTTTTAACTAGCAAAATGCACGTTTTAAGATCGAAGGAGAAATAAATACAAACTGTCAAGAATGATAATTAACGTCAGTGTCATAATGTTTACAACAACAAAACAACAATCGCTGGCAACGAGCAAAGCTAACTTGATTTATTTCAATAATAATTTTTCAAGATGCAATTTGGGTACATAAGACATTTTTTTAATTAACGATTTCTCCCAAAGGTAAGTTTTACGGCAAAAATGAAAGAGGGATTTTTTGTTTATAATTGATTGATAATTATTATAAAACCATAATTTTTTCCCAAGTCAATGGCGTAGTATTTTTTTGTAAAATTGTTTTGAAAATTCGTCATAGCTACGCCACTGGTTGCAAAAAAAATTAAATGAACATCTGAAAAGTGTGTTTTTATGCCATAATATCCTGTGCCAAAATTCAGTTCAATATCTCAAACCGTCTTTGAAAAATGTATTAAAAAGTGAAAATAAAATAAAACTTTAACACCCTGTATCTTAATAACTAAGCATTTTAGGGCCCACGTTTATATGAACTTTTCGACTTAAAATCGATCCAGGAATGCCTCCTTCAAATTATGACATACCATTAAGTAACACCCTGTATATCATATTATTAATTTTTATTAGAATTACGATAAATCGTTTTTTTAGTTTAAAAAATGTATATTTTATTTTTTAAATTTATATGTAGTTTTAATATATTCTCGAATAAAATACTTTCCATTAATATAAGTATTTTTTAACATTTTACCCTTTAATTACACTTAAAATTTTGTTACAACCATACGGAATTAAATAGTTATTTATCTACAACCGTGCGGTAACCTAAGGTTACAAACACTATTTTTAGTGTGGTAACTGTTACTTTACCGCACTAGTGCGGTAAGATCATTTGTATTAAGGACTTTTCAAAAATTGTTTATTTAAACATGTCGCAGTCTGCTTTAGTAATTGATGAACAAACTTCATATTCGGTAATTTTAAAATTTTGTTGTCATTTCTGCTTGTGTGTTCTTCACTTAAAACGCGAATTGAGGTCAAGTTTCCAGTACTGATTCTTGGTTCACTTTCCAGAATTTGACTTGCTATTAAAGTTTTTTTTTATAAATTGATTCTTCAATGTAGCCTTCGCCCACAGTTAAAGATTTCCATTCCTCCGATTCTACAAGCAATGTTGTAGAAGATCTGCGAAAACAGTGTCCTGTGTATTGCATTGGGTTTTTAAGATGTAAATATTTTGCAATATCACTTTAAAATTTACCAAAAGTTTTTATACCAAAAGGGTGAACTAAACATTTTCCGTTATAATATCTTATAAAAAGTCTATTGTGATTGGTAGATTAAGGATGAACGGATGCATATGTGCGATACATTTGAACAAAATTAAAACTTTTATTTTTTCTGCTAATACAAATGATCAAGGTTTGTTGGTCTTGCTATTGGGTATTTTTACAGTTATGATAGAATCCATGTTATTATTATCATCTAATGTTACTTTCTATAACTCGTCTTGCAGCACGCTTCCACAATGCCAAATACTGCAACTATCTATAACAAAACACAACTAAATCCACAACTACGAATTACCATTATTAAATATGCATGTTACCTTCGTCATTAGATATTTATTATTTGCACCTTCAGTTTTTTATGTCTTGGGACAGACAGACTTTTTCTTCAAGAATGGAATTAGCTTGGTAAAATGTCAAATATACATTCTTGTTGATTAAAAGTGTAGCCTTTGACATTGAATATTCTGACCATAAGGTCAATGGCTTTTTTTTGTAAACATAGTAGAAGAACGTTTTCAGTATTGTTCTTAATAAGCTTTGTTTCACACCAGTTTATAAACCGTACATAACAAGTTTCACATATTTTTTTTTATTTATCGGATAATAAATTTGCTGTAGCTCTAACTATAAGTTGTATACGATAAATGTGTCAAAAAAAAATGTTAGTTTTGGGGCTCGAATATGAGGTTTTGGGGCATTCCATTCCTTTACAGTGTGTGGCTGGATAATTTTAGGACTGTTTATAATCGATTTGTAGGCTAAACAAAGCATGCATTGTTTTAAGGTTAATAAATTCCATTGCAAACAAGCGAACAATAGCATTACATAGGTCAATTTATTTTTAGCCCAAGTGCGAAAGTTAAACTTCGTGCAAAAAATACTAACTTTTTACACGATCAAAAAAATAATAATAATAATAAATAACACTGTTCTGCATTTTACATTTATTGTCGCTTTCTGGCGTTTTTTAAGGTTTGATATATCTACTGTAACTGCTAAATTCAATTACAGCTTTGTTTATACTTATTACCTTTTAAGCATATACCTACTAGAGGCAGCCTTACCGCTTAGCAGGCAGAACAAAGGTGCGAGAGCAAATGAAAATGGGAGTTAACTCTTACTCTTGCTTGGAATATATAGAAAGTTTTTGGTGTAGTAGTGACATTCGAACAAGATATGACCCAAACTGGGTAAATATTTTACGGTAAAGTACAGTGATTAAGTTTGTTATTTCGAACAGTAATTTTTTCCATACACTTTAGTAAAAATGTATAAAGTTAAATAATTTTATTTATGATCATCTACAAGATCCTTATTCAATAATAAGGCAATGATCTATTTAAACAACGGCGACAAATAAATGTTATGTCAATTATCAAAGATTATTTTTATGCGTTTGTGCGTTATCCAAACGTACCTAATAATTTGTAAATTATTGTAAATGTTAAGCTTTAAAGAACATGTTTTATTCGGAAAAAATAACTTTTTATGGCTTGGTTGTAGGTTATCCAAAGTACTAATAATTTTAAATATATATTAATTTATATTTATAAATAATTTTTATTATAAAAATAATTTTTATGTTGTTTAGATTATAATATATAATTTTTTTATAATATTTTGACGTGTTTAAAATTGATTTTAAACAGTCACTGTTTCTTTGTCTAATTTATAATGGTTTTGTCCTTAAGGTTATTAAAAATTAAAGAAAATTAATTTGCTTCAAATTATTGTTTTACAAGATTTAAAAAGTACCAATTAATTACAGAAATTGATCTTTGATGTTCTGCTATATTTTCAATAATGCATGTAGCATAATTATAAACTTTATAATTAAAGTCAGGCTAACAATTCATTCCAACATATATGATTTTACCTTTAACTTAATAGGTGTATAAAACTAAGGACTTCATTATTAATGAAAACTGACGTGTATTTTTCGTATATGGGAAATGTGGTATAAGTAAATTAGACAATAATTTTAAGTTTCTTTAAAATATAGCGTAGGTCAATGCAGATGGGCCTTTTACAAGGCCTTAAACTAATCTTGATTAGGGTGCCAAAAATCTTGCTACGTTTATTGCCCTTAAAACACAATCATGTTAGCTATCGCCAAAATAATCTGCCAATGCTTATCCGTTACATATGAGCGGTCAAGTTTTGCAGAACAAAGAGTCATTTAATTTTGTCGGCCTTACTTTTGAGAATAATCTTAACTAGCACAAACACATTACATCCATAGCATCTGATCTTAAGATTCTTGTCTTAAGCTTAACCCGCAAAGCATACTGATATACCCTTTACCTTCGTAATAACCTATTTTTGAAAGAAATCTTATTTGGGCTAACTTTAAGCTTTTTTGGGACTACATTCAGGCTGTTGGTTACAACAAATTGTATTTGTATCCATAGAAATAAAAGCAGAAAAAGTTTTTTTTGACAGTCCACGAAGGCTGAGGCCTAACGTACTAACGTACCGTGGGTGTCTTAAGTGTAGTGAGAGGGACACTTTAGGAATGAAGAAACGAAGAAAGCGGGGCCTCTCTAGTTGAACTGTGAAATGATGCATAAAAGTTGCATCATTTCACAGTTCCGTGGAGCTGCCAGAGAAGAAATTATACTGGCCAACTCTTCTGAGCAGAAGCCGTAAAAATACTTATAGAAGAGCGATAGATCCCCTACATTTTGATGGTGGGCAAGAGGAGAAAGCCTCTCTATAAGCGTGGGATCATTAATAAGACGAGAACAGCTCTTCTTTGAATGGAGTCCAGAATGCTAAGTGTTGTAGGAGATGCCATTCTCCAGACATGAGAACAATATTCTAAAGAGAGTCTGATTTGGGATACATACAGAGTATACAGAAGATAAATATTTTCTGGCTCGAGGAGAGGAATCCAAGTTTTTTTGAAGCTGCTGGGGCTATGGATGTAATGTGTTTGTGCCAGTTGGGGTTATTCTTAAAAAGTAACGCCGGCAAGATTAAACGACTCTTTGTTCTGCAGAACTTGGCCGCTCGCTCATATGTAAAATAAGAAGTAAATCATGTACGGCAAGATTATGTATTTTACATGAACACCAAAAGTCACTGATTAAATTGTATTTTGAACCAATTTGGGTAATTTTTTATTTGTCATTAGGATTGGTAAAAATTTTAGTATTTATTTATTAACCTTCCGTTACTAACGTGCGGACTGTGAGTCCGCACAGCCGAAAATTGGCTGGTATTTTTGGAGCAATTCCGGGTAGGCAGCTGTACCGCTGAGTAGTTGTTGCAGTTAGGGGCTCCAAGTTAGTGTTAAGTGGTAAACAGAGTATGGTGCTTCGTGTTGGAGTTAGCTCTTATCGGACTCTCACTCCGCACGTTATTTATGGTATTTTTTTTAAGGTAAAATCTTTAATTAATTTCTTCTTTTGGCAAATTATTAAACCTAAATATCTGATTAAAGTGGTAAATATGAATTACGAAAGGAAACAACAATATCTTCTCCAACTCTTCGATAGAGTTGAGACTGATGACAAGCCATGTGGCGACGACTCGAGTTTGCAGTATGATGCTGTGGAAATTCAAGATCACAACATGGATGATGAGCAGGATATTGATGATCTAAACAACATCTTGGACTACATGTGTAGTTACTGTTTGGCTGGTGAAAGTGACGAAGATTGACGATATTATTTTAGTCAGTTAGAGTTTAGGTTAAAAGTTTTATTTTTGTTTTTCGAAATGTTATTATTTTTTATGTATGTTAAAAGTTCGTTAGAAGTTCGGTTTTGTTTTTAATAATGGTATGTTAAATATGTTTTTAATTTATGTAATTTTTATAATTTAAAAATTGTAAACAAGATTTTCAGCTTTATTTTTTATTAAAGATTTTCTGGACTTTTGGATTTCAATATATTACCTTCAAAATGTGTAAATATACTTATATTGAATATCTTTATATATTTCCACCAAGACTGATTTAGTTATACACGGTTTTTGATCATTTTTCAATGAAAAAAGATATGCGGACTGTGAGTCCGACGTTAGTATTTATTTCACATAAGTCCACGTTAGTAACGGAGGTTAAACAATGTTTTTAACTGTATTGAAGACTTTTGCATTACTGGCCAATTTTTAAGTAAATATTTTCTTTAAATGTGTAGTTATAATATTAAGGTTAAGCCCGCGAAGCATATTGATATATTCTGCTAACAAAACATTTGCAAAAAAAGGCTTGTCATATGTTTAAGCGAGTTTGCTGGACTTTTTTGCTTTTAATTTTTTTTATTAAAACCATGGTAAGCCATACAACAATTGAATTTTTTGTAAAACATAACATTTTTTTAAATTATTTCAAACAGGCCATCATTTTAAAAGTGAACCTAAAATGATAACTGGTCTAAAACTTTTTGAGGTTTTTTTTTTCAAAAAATGTGGTGTTGTATTGCTAATTATCTATTTTTCCCGAAAAAAGAAAAAAAAAAGTAGTTAAATAGAGAGAGTCACCAACGGCCTTTGCCGCGTCCAAACACCGCTTTTCTTGAGATCAGCGAAGTTAAGCGACGCCAGACACAGTTAATAATTGTATGGATGACCACCGTGTGCCGTTGGGTGTGGTTTGGAACCCACGTTTGAAAATATTTCAGAGGTAGTGGTTCTTTGTGTAACGTCCGTGGAGGTACTACCGCGTTGTCAAAAAAGTGCCGTGAAATGCAATATCTGCATGTTTCGGTGTCTGAACAGCGTTGACAGAACGGGGGGATAAAATGGGTTGAAAATCTAATAACCCGGCACCTACAAAACCTAGTACTCCTATGCTAGCCTTCATGGGCTGTCATAAAGATTAAAAAAGAGTCGAAAAACAAGGCATGCTTTTTTAAATGTTGTTATTAGGGTAAATTAAAGTACTTCTGATGGCTACCCCTATCGCCAGCAAAACTGGAAATAAACAAAATAAATATTACATAAATAAACCTACTATTATTTATTGTATTGGCATGATTAAAAGCAGTGGCGGATCTAGAATTTACAAGTTTTTTATCCAAAAAGTAAGACATGGGACCCACATCAAATATATACCAGTTGCTACTGGCCTCAACAAAACTCTTTGATGAAGAAAATTTTTATTTTGGTATTTGCAAAAATGAGTTTATTTTTTTGATATCCCCTCCCCCTTGGAAAAATATTGGACTTTAAACCAAATCCCTTATTTGTATTTTTTTTAAATTTGATCAAATATTATCGTCAAATGCCAAATTTCGCAAAAATATTTACGTTTTTCTAAAAACCATAGCCAGTTATATAGAAATTTTTTCACTCAACAATTTTCTTGTGCAATATTTTAGAAAAAAAAGAATTTTGGAAATTTCGGATTGACGATAAAATTTGATCAAATTCACAAAAAATACAAATAAAGGATTTGCTTTAAAAGTCAGATTATTGCCTGGAAGGAGGATAACAACAAAACTTTTTTTCGCACTCCAAAATATTTTTTTATGCCCTTGAGGCCAATAGTATCTGGTATACATTTGATGTGGGTCCCATGTCTTACCTTTTAAATAAAAAAATTAAAAAGTCTGTCTGACCAAATGGCATACTTGAAAAAAAAATAAAAACATAATTTAGTTTAAAAAAAATTACGGTGTGTAGGACTACTAATGTACTAGCTTGGGATTACATAAATTATAAAAATAAAAACATATATTAAAAAAGGTTAGGACCAATTCTTTTAGAGAGCCCCAAAAGAGTCTTAATGATTTCAAATAAAATATTTAATGAACATTTTTCCTTTTAGAATATATCTATTTTAGGTTTTGGTATTTCCTTTTACGGCCACCTATACAAGATGGGTCACGATCTGTAGAGATCGAACGCTGTTAGAACAACACCGATACGTCACGGTTTTATATCAGTTTGCCATATGAGACCGTGACGTATGTTGTGTTGTTCTCTACATTACGACTGCTTTTAGATAATAATTGGGGTAAAATTATAAACGGAAACCGTACCAAAAGTTCTGGAGTCCAGGAGTTAATAGTTCAGAGTGTGTATCTAAAGGCTGGTATGAGGATATTCCAACACCTCTATAGTTCAAGTTTTTATAATAATTTTAATGTGTAGGACTACTAATGTGCAACTGCTAGCTTGAAATTCTATAAATAATAAAAATAAAAAAATATACCAATAAAATATTTAATGAATTTTTTTTCATTTATAATAAAACTCTTTTAGTTTTTGGTAATGCACTGCATAATTTTGAGATATATGATTCGCTTTTTATTTTGTTGGTATGTATTTCAAAGGTCAAAAGAAGCTTTAGAATATAGCATATTTTAACAATGCAAATTAATCTCACTGTCAAAAATCTGCATGTTTTTATAGCCCAGTCTGTAGGTGATTTGCATGACTTTAATTTGTAAGAGGGTTGAAAGGTTTTAGAAGTTGTAGAGGGTGATTACCTGAATATGACTATATAGTTTTAGACTCGAAAAAAATGTGCAGGGGTGGGGGATGGAGGGTTAAAAGTGCTTAAAACGTGTTTTTTGCTTCTACAAGCGCCATTATTAATTTTAGAGAAATACGTTTAAAATGTTTTTTTTAAGTATTAAAAAACCCATAATTTGAGCCCGGCTAAAATTGATTTGGTCCATTTGTTTATGAAAAAATGCAAAAACCGTTAAAAATAGCCATTTTTGAAATATTGATAAATATTGCAAAAATATTTTTTTATCCATTTCTGTCATTGCAAAACATAGGTTTTTTAATTCTTAATTAAATGAGAGGTTCTAAAGCATGATCGGATAATTTTTTGCTAAGATAATTGAGTTTTACTGATTTTAGAGCCCTAATCTAGTAGGCTATATCTTTTTTGTTTATAAATATTTTAGGTATTACAAACTATCTTTTGCTTTTTCAAGACTTATATTTTACTTATTTAGATCAACGAAATAAAAAAATATATTAAGTCCTTCGTTTTGAGCCTTGAAAAAGGAACTTTTTCGTTAATAAGCAATTGGAGCCGGATCGCCCCCTGCATAAGTTAAGAATTTAAACCAAGAAATATGGAAAGCTGGCTTCAAAACAAATATTTATAAAAGAGTTATTTCATTTATTTAAATTCCAAATTACTTAAAATTTGCAATAAAAATATTAATTTTCAATTTTTTCCAGAAGCATACCTTAAAAAAATCCTAAAAATTCGGTTATTTGATTATATTTTAAAAAATATTGCATTTAGATAAAGAAATTATATTACTTAAATTAGAGGTCTTGTAAAAATATATAGTTTAGGTCCTATAAAGTTTTGTGTTTCGTTAATAGTTTTTAAGATATTGACGCTTTACATTTAAAAAAATCGTTAATATCTGAAATTATGCCTTTTTTTGATTATTTGCTGTTTGACCCTCAATTTTTACTTCAGATTTGTATTTAGCGGAAAAAATACTCCAGAAAATCCTATACCCACATCCACCACTTTTTTTGTGGGCCTGTGTAATCAATTTAACTTAATTTTATTCATATTTAATTTTTTTATCTGAAACCCTATTAGACGACATATTATCAATTAATAAATCTGAAGGCACCTTAGAAATCGAAAAGCCAGATTGGTGTTTATGAATCATCCAATTATAATGGTATTGGCGAGAGATCAATTAATATATCTGAAACTGAAACTGCAATTTTAACTTCAGATTTATTAATTGATATGTGGTCTAATAGGGTTTCAGATAAAAAATTTAAATATAAATAAAATTAAGTTTAATTGATTACACAGGCCCACAAAAAAAGTGGTGTATGTTGTGGTTAGTTGTGGTTAGTTGTGGAGGAGCAAAAAATTATCTGATCATGCTTTAGAACATCTCATTTAATTAAGAATTAAAAAACCTATGTTTTGCAATGACAGAAATGGATAAAAAATATTTTGGCAATAATTATAAACATTTCAAAAAATGGCTATTTTTAACGGTTTTTTTATTTTTCATAAACAAATGGACCAAATCAATTTTAGCCGGCTCAAATTATAGGTTTTTTTAATATCTAAAAAAACATTTTGAACGTATTCCTCTAAAATTAACAATGGCGCTTGCAAAAGCGAAAAACACGATTTTAGCACTTTTAACACTCCACCTCCCACCCTGCACACTTTTTCGAGTCTAAAACTATATAGTCATATTCAGGTAATCACCCTCTACAACTTCTAACACCTTTCAACCTGTTACAAATTAACGTCATAAACAGCCCTTATTTTTACCTACAGACTGGGCTATTAGTCCTATTTGGTAAAACAGGTTAGTTCTGCTGCTGAAGGATTATTATCAAATAGTTTATTTCAAAAAATCTTAAAATAATGCGAGAAAAGAACTCAACTTATCAGGAGCTGTAAAGGGTAAGACCTCTGTTTCTACGATAATAGTGGAGCTCTATGGATTCTTTAATATTAGAAACATATAATGTCTTTAAACATTAAAAACAATTGTTAATGCCTCACTTGTAATTTAGCATACATTTGGTACCTTTTTGCACAAAACAATAACAAAAACACTCTGATTAGTGATGACTTTTAATTAATAAAAATCTATGGAAAATAAAAACCAATTTAAAAAAATCTTAGATTTTTACTGATTAAATAAAGCCTTATGTATTTTGCTGTACTATATTTATTTTATTTAGCGTATGGCTACATCACAGGCAAGTCATAAATACAATAACAAATGAAAAAGTAGATAAAATACAATACAAACAATCAAAGTAGGTACACTATATTCTACAAACAAACATCGAGGTTACAAATATATTCAATTGCTTTTTGTCGCAACTAAGAAATCAGCTGGGTTGCCCCTGTAGGATCTAATTGGGCATTCCTCCACCAGGTGTTCAATAGTTTGTCTCTCCGCGCCATAGTCGCAATTTGGGGAGGGTATTTTTCCCCACCTGAAAAGTGAATTGGAGCATCTGCCACAGTTCGTTCTTATTCTGTTTAGAGTTGACCAGACTCGTCTTGGTTGGTCGAAACCATCTGGCCTGCGTGTAACGCATGGCATGCCCCGCTTGGCAGGTGCTGCATTAT
>JAHBCN010003736.1:0-7500 GCA_019359885.1 Listronotus oregonensis | reverse complement strand
TTTTTTGGTTTCAGCTTCAACTTTTTTGCATTTTAAAAAATTTTCCAGAGTAGGTTTCCTTTGGTATTCGGGCAAAACTTGTTTACGCTTTTGAATTTCATTATCGCACGTTACCGGTCCCACCATGGAGGGGGAGGTCGACAGTTAAAAGAAAATGGTTTGTAGATAGGGATGCTAATTTTAGCTGCTTCATTTATACAGTTTGTCAAAAAAGAGTATTTGTGCTTTGTATCTGTAAAAATAGGAGAATTAAAAATTTGTTGCTCAATATAAAGAGTGTACACATTCCAATCTGCTCTTTTAGTGTTCCATTTAGTTTTTGGAAAAAAATTTCCGTGGCTTAGATTGGATAAACTAAAGTCTAACAATTGGAAAATGGTCTGAACCAAGTGTGTCAGAATCAGTGTGCCATGAAAAATTATTAGATATTTCAGGAGATGTAAGACTTAAATCAACAACTGATTTACTACCCCCGGGCTGCATGCGCCTGGTCAGTGAGCTATTATTTAAAATAACCATATCATTGTTATCAATAAAATTTAATAGTTGATTTCCCATTGGGTCATTTTTATGTGAGCCCCAGACACCACTGTGAGCATTAAAATCACCACAAATTAAATAAGGGGTAGTAATTTGAGCAATAATTGAATTCCAATCACTAGGATTAGTTTTTATATTAGGTGGCCTATACAGTAAAGCGCACCGTACTGCGAACATAGGAGGCTCCTGGACAATTTTGGATGTACCCAATTCTAAAATACCACTAATAATTTTGTGGCTTGCATCTCAACTTCCGTCTCGTTTTTTCACGTGGGCATTTTTGGTTAGGACTGGTGGGGAGTGCGGTGATAAATTCGGAAGAATTTATCTGCCCATTTAGTTGTTACTACGTTTTTATTTTCGGTAAGTGGATGCAGTGTTTGTAGGCAAGTAGCAGGAGCTAGCTAGCGTCAACCGACTTCGATCTGATTTCTTACCAGTCGTAAATTTAAAATTAGTTGCTTACGAGACCGCAACGTTTGCTGCTTAAAAACCAAACGGTTTTTCCTAATAAAATAAAATAATTTGCTCAAATAAATAATGGAACGTAGAAGATATTTTTAAGAAAATAATTTAATGTGCATTCATAGAATAAAAAAAAAGAAAAACTCTTTCAAGTTATCAAAGATGATCAAATAAACCACCTTCTTGAGCCAAACATAACCAAGATTGCCATAAAAACGCCTTCTGACATTTGCTAGAATGTTAAGGGTAATAATCCTAATTAATTCCCAATTTGAATTGCAATTCTTGTAGATTATTAGCCCTATTCTCTGGAAAAACCATAAATTTATGATTTTACGTGACCTCAGAGAAAAAATCGTTGGGTGAGACCATGAATGAAAATGTCGATTCATCAGTAAAAACAATGTTTCTTATAAAATTTTCATTGTTATTTTTCATTTCCATTACAGTTTCAAAAAATTGCCTTCGTCTAAAATGATCATTAGGGAAAATTTCATTGGTTTTTCTTACTTTGTAGGATCGGTATCAATTTTTTTCAGCACTCTTTCCACTGATCTTCTGCTCAAATCAACCTGTTCTGCAATTGTATTAATGAATACTGTGGATTTTTAATAACACTTGCCACTACCATAATTTCTTTCATTTTCCTTTTGTTGTTTTTTTCTGAGGCACTATCATGTTTATGTTTTCTTGGAGTTAAACAACCAAATGTCAGAAAGTTTTTAATGACTCGGTAAATAATGGAAATCCTGGGAGTCGGCCTGGTTAGAAATAAATTATTAAATAATTCCCCAATTCCCCTAACAGGATTTCCACGGTGATACCATTCAATAATTTGAATTTTGTCTTCCAGTTCGTAAACATCCATTATTAATAACTATTATTAAAAAAAAAAAAACTTTTTGGTAGCAAATAATCGACACAGTACAACTATTGCTGTCGAGCGTTCGATACTAAAGAACTATTTCAGAAATAAACGTATTGAATTGTTTGCTGGAAAATTATTGATCGATAAGCAATGCGTGCGGCGTTTTTAGGTACATCCAAAATCGTCTAGGATCGTCCTATGTTCGCAGTGGTCTGCGCTTTACTGTATATGGATAATAAAGTAACATTTTTATTGTTAATATTTATTTTATAACAACACCACAAACTAAAATACCCGTATTAAAATTGTGTAAAAAATTAATGGTATGAAAATTAATGTTTTTTGAGATAAGAATGGCAACACCCGCTTTGCCATCTGCCCTATCTTCCCCGACAATTTTATATCCTGAAAAGACAACGACTCGACCCGGTTTGAACCAGGTCTCCTGGATCAAGGCGATGTCAATATCTTTTTGATAAAGAAAAGCCTCAAGGGTTCTTTTTTTTGCAATTGCAGATTGAGAATTCCATTGAAGTATATTCAAACTATTTTTCCACCGAACCCATTATACTTGAGTCGAAGAAACGTTTTACAATTTCAAGCAAGCCTTTTTTATAACATCTACTTTTAAACCTTTTAATTCTTCCAATGACTTAAAATTTCCCAAAAATTTTATAAAGTATGTAGCAAAAGAATCTAATAAAATATTTTGTTGTTTTATAATGTTAACATTGTCGTTATTATCGTTATTGTAAGTTTTATTATTAATAATATTAGGTGAAAGGGGTGTAGATGGACCAAATACAAAGGGAAACATGGTGCTAGGTGTAGGGGAGGATGTATTATGTTTTCGTTTTTTAATATTTTGCTCATTTGTACGAGACGTACTAGGTCCCGGTTGTGACAAGGAAAATGTAGAAGTTCTTGTTGCATTTTTTGGCAGTTGTGTACTTGACTGCCTGGTACTAGGTAATTTAGGAAAATTTGTATTATAATTATCGCTATTATTTAGAAGGCCGAATCGATTACTAGTAGTAACAGCAGCATAAGAGTTTTCATAAACAGTTTCAGCTTCTTTGAAGGTTTTTTTATTATCAATCATAATTTTTTAAATATTTTCTTGTTTAATGAAAAATGGGCAATTTTTTGAGTTAGACTTGTGTGAGCCTGTTTTGCAGTTCACACAATGAATATCTAGAGCTGAACATTTGTGATGAGCATCCCCAGTTTTAGATTTACCACATGAAATACACAATTCTACATTAGATCTACACTGTTTTGATATATGACCATATTTTAAGCATTTGTAACATTGAATGACTTTACCATAGTACGTTTCAACTGGAAAGATCACACTATCAATACTTATTTCCTCCGGCAATATATTACCTTCAAAAGTTAATAGTATTGTTTGTTTTTTTACTATTATTGGTGTATTATCACCATCTTTAAAAACCTTTTTTGTAAATCTTTTAATGTTTAGGACCCTACTGGATGATTTAATGTTTTGTAAAATATAAGTTTCGTCAAAAAAAGTATCAACACCTTTAATTAGACCTTTTGTTTCTAATATGTGATTAGATATAAAAGCGCGTAGTTTTTCCTGTTCTAAACAACTATTTTTTAGTAAGTCATTAGCATCTTTGAGAGATTGTAGCTGAACTCTTACTCTATTTTTACCAACAGATTTAATTTCTAAAATATTTTTTATTAATAATTTTTTGTGCAAAATATGCTCAACTCTAAGGGGATGTAACCGTCCAAGTTTGTCATTATTGGTACTTTCGATCATGACATATATTAAGTTAAGGATGTACTTATCTGAATAAATGTTAAAGCATTTTTTAACTGGAGTTTTAATTCCCTGCTCTGTGGTAAAATCCATTAAGCCTTGGCTGGAATTATTAAAATTTTCACTTAGTGCATCACTTGACGTCTGTTGTGAATTTACACCCTCCCCCGTTAGGGGAGGATCCATTTTTTTTAAATTTACACCAGCCGGTATAAAACGAAATTTTATTTTTAAAAAACAAATTTCTTTAGGTTAATCACAAAAAAAGGACCGATAAGGTAAACGACTAGCACTGATAAGAACCGTGCATACCAAGCAAAATCTCGATCTAAACTGCAAAATATTATTTATTTTTAATTAAAATTATACAGATCGATATAATATATATAAATTTTTCTTTATATTATATAATAATATTTTGATATTAACCTTGGGTTTATTAAATTATGGTAAATTTGACTAAGGCTGCTCATATCTTTTTTGTCATTTAGAGCATTTTTTTCTTTTTTAATTTCAATCATTTCTTTTATTTTTAATTTTTGGTAGTTTGAGTCTCTAGTTAATATTTTTGTTCCTTTAAAGTTAAATTCTTGTTTTGTTTAGAACTCATGTTTGTGTAGCGCGGTGAAGGCGTTTTTAGTATATTTATGACCGTTAAGTACTTTCTAGGTGTTCTGTTGTTATTCCAATGTATTTTTTGGGGCAATTTAAGCATTGCGTTATTAAATTTAGCAATGGACTTAGCAATTGTTAAAAGTTAACAACGGTTTGGAATGTTTAACAAAACGTCATTGTCAATGTTATTCAATGATTTTAGTAGGCAACCTGTCAAAATCTGACATTTTGTTAAACATTCTAAACCGTTGTTAACTTTTAACAATTGCTAAGTTAACAACGATTTAGAATGTTTAACAAAGTGTCAGATTTTGACAGGTTGCCTACTAAAATCATTGAATAACACTGACAATGACGTTTTGTTAAACATTCTAAACCGTTGTTAACTTTTAACAATTGCTAAGTTAACAACGGTTTAGAATGTTTAACAAAGGGTCAGATTTTGACAGGTTGCCTACTAAAATCATTGAATAACACTGACAATGACGTTTTGTTAAACATTCTAAACCGTTGTTAACTTTTAACAATTGCTAAGTTAACAACGGTTTAGAATGTTTAACAAAGCGTCAGATTTTGACAGGTTGCCTACTAAAATCATTAAATAACACTGACAATGACGTTTTGTTAAACATTCTAAACCGTTGTTAACTTTTAACAATTGCTAAATTTAACAACGCGATCATCACTCGGCCGTAAGTATACTAAATTGGCATTTTTTTGGTTGGTACTTTAATGGTGTAAATAATGTACTAATTTGCTTTAATGCCTTATGGCAAACAGTTATGTTGTGTTTGGATAAAAGGTTTTATTATTTCTGAAAGCCCAGATGTGTAAGGCATAGCAATTCTATCTGTGGTGTTTTCTTAAGGAAGGCTTTTTTGTTTTATTATAAAATGTTCTTTAATTAAAAATTCTTGTAATATTTTTTTCTGAAAAATGATTATTTATAAGTATTTGTCTTACTTTTTTTAAGATTTCGAGTCTCCATTCGTGAGAGGTAAGGGTAATTGCTCTGCCAGTTAAACTAAATATGACAATGTAAATTTGATTTTTGGGATAGTTTGACTAAAAATTTAAATAACGCACTGACCGTGTTTCTTTGGTATACCACTTAGTTTAATTATATTGATGTTTTTGTCTTTAATTAAAGTTAGGTCTAAAAAGTTTATTTGATTGTTGGTTTCTGTCTCAAGTGTAAATTGTAGTTTTGGATGAAAATGGTTAAAAGCTATTGCTATTTCGTCAAACTTATTCTCAGGGACAGCAGTAATACAGTCGTCTACAAACCTTTTAAAAAATGGAAGGTGAAAATTTAGTTTTTCAATTTTGTTTTCCTCTAAATATTTCATCACTAACTGTGCTATTGTGGACGAGGCACAACCATCTAATTGTTGATAAAAATTTAATTTATAAAATGGTTAAAGAAAGTAAGAAATAATATACAGGGTGTAAAAAGTATGATGCTCATGATTTTAATGAGCGTAGAGGAGCTCAAAATAAGTCAAAAAAGCCAAGAACATATGAGTCAAAAGTTAATTGCTTTCGAAATATGCCTTTTCAAGTTAAAAAACTTGCAACATCAGCCTGTTTAGTCGAAGCGGTGGGTCTTAACTTCGAACGTTGTGAGTTTTTGCACTGTTTACACTTTTTTAATGAGATGTTCATTCATTTACATACAAACAAATATTAAATTTAAGTACAAAACAATCAATAATTGTTTCGTTTTATTTGTAATTAAAAACTAATTTACTACCATAAGAATAAGCTTAATATCCATTTTAAAAAACTACTTATTATGCTTTAAAACAGCACTTTTTTTTTTTACTTAAAGAATAAAATTTCTCGGTCGCACACATTCCGTTTTCATCAGTCTTTAGTAGATACACTTGCAATACGTTTGTCTTGAATTTAAAACATACCGGCATATTTTTCCCGATTCAAATGAACAAAATATCGTGGCCGGATCGGGAAACTCCTTTACGATAACTTGCACAAAAGGGATCGCTCTTTGCCAATTGTTTTTAATTTTTAACTGGGAGAACAGTTGTTAAAAAATCATTATTTTTTTTATTTTAGACTAAAACATTTAAAATTAAGTCTATTTTATTATCAAATGAATCTAATGTAAGCGTTAGACAAAAGTTTTCAGATGTTACGGTTTACGAAATAAATGCTCAAAGTGCATGACTTTAACATCGTTTAGACAAATCGTCAGGTTTGACCATATCATATAACCCCTTTTTGACTATTTTGAGCTCCATATCGCCCATTAAAATGATGAGTATCATACTTTTTCCAAAAAAAAAAAAAATATATATATATAAAATATATATATATATATATATATATATATATATATATATTTTTTATATATATATTTTTATATATATATATATATATATATATATATATATATATATATATATATATATATATATATATATATATATATATATATATATATATATATATATATATATATATATATATATAAATATATATATATATATATATATATATATATATATATTTTATATATATATATATATATATATATATATATATATATATATATATATATATATATATATATATATATATATATATATATATATATATATATATATATATATATATATATATATAAAATACACATGCTGCCAAGATTCGGTGCATGCATGGGGATTTCGGAAACCTAAGAGATACGAAGTCGGTTAAATTATGGCAAAGTTGTGCATTTGGTGCAACAACATGCCCATTAGAAAGTTGTAAAATTTCGAGTACTTCCGGAGATATGTGGAAAAAACCGAAATTTGCCAATTTCGTTTTTATTTTTCTGACGTTATTTAAAGAGATATGAAAAAACAAAGAAAATTTTCTTATGGCCACTTTTAAACTCTTCAAAACAGCGTTGAAGATTTTCGTCGACGTTTCGTTTTCATTAAACCCTCATACTTTATTTTTTTAAAAACGGCACCTAATTTTTTTTTGCATTTTTAAAAGCAGTTATAATCCAATTACAATGATGTATAACACTTAATATTTTTCTGTTAAATAAACATATTTTCATAAAATACAATGAGTTAGACAAAAACGCCCCATCAGTTCTTATAGGGGCGTTCCATATTTGTAATAATTATTAATTTATACATTTTTTGTATTTGGGATAATAAAGGGTTCGAAAAATTAAATAAAAAAACCCCCATCCTTTTAAAAAAAG
>JAHBCN010003735.1:0-71627 GCA_019359885.1 Listronotus oregonensis | reverse complement strand
AAAAGGCACTGTAATATATTTTTGTCGGCTTATCGCATAGAGCTTCTTTTATCTCTACCAACCAGATGCATTAATAATCACGTCTCTTGGACAAAGTGGATGCATTTATAAATTCTTGTAAAGCCAGAAAATTGAAAATGTTTTAATTTTTTTAAAAGCAGGTTAGAAAGTTATTACTTAATGAATTTAAAACGATCTTGGTACAGAGTCATGTTAGGAGGAATGAACAGTATACCGAACCTTTTCTGTTTTTCGTCAAATGTACGAGGTAGCAGGTATGTTTTCACCACTGACCTTCATATGGACCGGTAAAGGGTATTGGATGCGTGGTTCAAAAGTTAGATTTTATGGGCGAAAAAATGTGTCCGAGTGCCGTGGCTGTAGTCATCACTTAGGGTCTTAAGTCATGCGCAGAACGGACTAGCAGATCGATTTTATTTTCACATTTGTCGCCGGCCAGTTCCGTACTTTGTCAATTGACGCGGTTTTGCTAATATTTCCGTTGTTTGAATTTGACCGTTGTGGAGATTTTAGTTTTTGAACTGACTTATTTAGTGATTTGTAAAGAATTTTTTTATACTGTTTTATTGACTTTTTTGTGTTTTATTAGACCAAAGTGGTTGTGTATTTTTTATTTAAAAAAACTAAAGGAAAACTAAGGAGCTTATTTACTGGTATATTTAATTTGTAATAGTATTAACATATTAAATCTGGAGTAATATTTTATTTTGTATATTATGTCAAACATACCAGAATTGTTTTTAGTTATTTCATTGACCAAAATAACTTATCTAAAAAAATTGTTTCAAAACCATTACTTATGTTAAATAAATGTACTCCTATAAACTCTTAAGTTTTAATTTCCTTGTTTAGGCCAGAATTATTAATGTTCCGCATAGTTCTTTCCATGAAACTACTTGACATATGACGTTTTAATAAGTCACGAGGTTTATTTTGTCATATACAAGAACTTAAAAGATTTATAATAATTCGGACCTTACTAAAATATGTTCATTTTCGTTTGAGAATGACACTTAAACAAAATATGTATTAAGGGCCCCACAGCCTATCGCTCTTTTTAACCTTCTTAATCGCCGATTAAGACTGCTTAGTCGGACGATTAAAAGTTTTATTTTCCCACACTTAATTTAATTTTAAACCATCTTAATCGCCGAAAGCACTTAATTTAATTTTTAACCGTCTTATCGCCGAAAGCTGCAGTCTTACACTGAAAAACGTAAATAAAGCGTGTTTATTTGTTACAAGAATGACAATTAAAAACTTTTTGCACCACACACTTCGTTTTTAATAAACACGGACGAATTGACGATTAAGATTTCAAGCGCGGCCAGAAATTTTCACCGACGGTGTTATGTTCGGTTTTCGCCCACAAACTGGCAATGTTAATCGACACTTTTGATCGCCACGATTAAAACTGCTTAAAAAGAACGAGGTCTGTGGGGCCTTTACACTGGTTAAAAGAAACCACGGTTACTGGTTTTTTGAACCAGTGAAACACAGTGGTTTGATTAGGTGTTGTTTTTAAACGAAAATAAACATATTATTCATTGTCAGCTTCTTAAATTCCTTTTGTTCTTCTAAATGTTACAGCTATGGAAAGCCACGAATTCTGATACTAGTTCACAACTGATGCGTTATAGTTAGTAATAATAAAAAATGGAGAATGCGACTAAACATGACTCTTGTGGCTTATCTAAGACTTAACTTTTTGTTTCATCAATACGTATTATTGTAACACAATCATAATTGAAAAAATTCACTATAATTGTTTATTTCGGATTGAAAAAATCTAAACAAAAAATGTATTGCATTAATCTAAAAAGTCAGTAACCATGGTTACAACATAAAACGTATTCCCTTGGAGCATATACCTACTAGAGGCACGTACCCTTGCCGCTTAAAAAGCGAACATTTGTGCAAGAAAGAAAGAATAGCGGTATAACCTTTCTTTCCCTCCAACCTGCTCATTGGTCGGTGAAAGGAATATATATACCCCGCTCTGCGTGCTGATTGGTCGGTCTTTCCCAGTCGATCAATCGGCACGTTAAAGTCACAGATAAAGGTTATACTATGATTCTTTTTTCTCCCTTTCACTGCCAAACGGCAAGGCTGCCTCTAGTGAATATATGCTCGTTTTGTATAAATGCATTTAAGATGTTTTTCTACTCCTATATTAGTAAGAACCTAATTACACACCGTCTACTTTATCAGTAAATCTCTAATTACAAACACTATACTGTAAGAAGCCAAACTGTGCGTAAGGGCAGTTACGTAATATATATATATATATATATATATATATATATATATATATATATATATATATATATATATATATATATATATATATATATATATATATATATATACAAAGTTGCTAACCATTCGTCTAGGAAATAGGAAAATTTCTGTTTTTACGTAAAGCTGGCTAGAAAGAAACATGTTGACAACGAAATTTTGAGCTTAACCAGTGTTGCCATCTTTGAGGGCGTGTCGAAATATATCTCCAATTAATTTTGGGGAGGGGTATGCCAGAGCGTGTCATTGGTTTGGAGGGGTAATTCGTCTAAACGCTTTCTCTCAAGCTGGCTGGATTCATTTTACTTAGGCTTTCGGTGTTAAGTAAAGATCTTTAAAAATGTATTCTCGAACAAAGATTAATATTATTAAATGGTACTGTGTTGCTGAAAGTGCGGAAGAAGTCATTGGGCGTTTTATTTTTAATTATCCAGATCAACCCGGCCGACTTCTCAAAAATTTTAAATATTTTTAAAGGTTTGAAACATCTGGTTGCATCAATTCTGTAAAAATGTTATTGCAATGAGGAACAAAACCGGGAGATCAAACTCAACTTGAAAGGGATGTAAATATTTGTGCTTTCGTCGAAGCAAGGAACCTTGTTAGTAGAAAGTAGCTGGCAGTTGGTGTACCAAAAGTACAGTTAAACATTTTTAAAAACATGGTTATAAATCTTTTAAGGTATAAAAACTCAAGAAATTTTTCCGGAAGATCTAATTCGACGAATGGAGTTTTTAAGCAGAGAAAAAATTGATCGAAATGATCAGTTTTTACAGAATATTTTTCGGATGAAACGTCTTTTCTCTTCACGGCCACCACAATCCTTCAGTCGTTCGGTATTTCGAAGGAAAATAAACATTGGTATACCTTAAGAACCCAAATCCGCAAAATCAATGTTTGGCGGAATTTGGGAACATATTATAGGGATTTCTTATAGATGGCAACTTAATCAACGCTATTTACAATTGTTAGAAGAACAAATATTACCGGCCCTGAGGAATTAAATGTCAACCTAGCTGACATTTGCAACAAGACGGTTGCCCGGCGCATATAGTGGAGCAGTTCAAATTTAAAACACATTTTCCGGATAGAATTATTGCTACCAGAGGCACAATAAGATATCCACCAAGATCTCCCGATTTAGCGCCCAATGACTTTTCTTATGGGGTTATTTAAAAGAGATAATATTCGGACATCAGCATGAAAGGGCGACAACTTTGGAGGAATTGTGGCTCAAAATTCAGAACACCTGCAAAATATACCTCCCAACGTATTTGAAAAAGTACGCCAAGAATTTTCAATAGGCTAGGCATTGTGAAGCTCAGGGAGGCCTTTTGAGCACTTAATCTATTTTTTTTCTTTAAAGAATTTGAGATGTTTTATTTTATTTTTAAAATTACGTTTTATTTTAATTTTTAAAATTACATTTATTTTTAATAGTTATTTGAAATTTGTTTTTAATTTAAGAATATTACCTTTTATCTTTACGCCGAAGGCATGTAAAATTTGAATAGTAAAACATCAGAGTTTTCTTTAATTTACTTGACAGTATCATTAAAAGATAACAATGATTAAATTTGGTCCCTTTACGTAATAAAATAAAAACCTAAACAAGCGCTAACATCCACACGCGTCTGATGAGACACTGAGACTGAGACTGAGATACTGGAAAGCGTTGTGCTTTTGACATAAAACAAATGTACTAAAATTGCTCCAAAAATATACTAGATTGTACCAGATTACATTTTTTCAATTTTAGGATTGGTTTTGTTTACCGAATTTTACCATGCTTTATTACCAAACTTTGCACTAAATTTACATTGTTATAACAAAAGGCACTTTTTAATATTTTTCCCAAAAACCCCTTGAATATTTTGAGAAAATTAACTTCCCTTCTTTCATCTGCATTTGAAGAAAAAGGGATATAACAAATGCTGAAGCATTTAAAGGAGAAAAGATTAAAAGAATCAAAACTCGATACCTCGGTGAATCCCAAGAAACAAAATATTGACGCGGTGATTCCCGGAATCTGGCGGAATCCCGCGTGCCCGTGTGCATTATTTATCGAATAGAGATCTCGCCTACTCAGAGGGCCCATAAACCAAAATTTTTGTGGTTTTTATTAAATATTAATTTATTATTGTTTGATTGTTGTGTTGTTGGGTTTATTGATTAAACCAGATTTTTATGAAAATGTAATAGATTATTCGGATTTTAGCTATTGTAGTAATAGCGTAATAGCCAGTGTCTAATTGTAATAGATCTAGTACAATTGTAATAGCAAGTACAACGCTGACTGAGAAGCGCCGAATTTTCGACGGTGCGGGTGCAGACAACATTCACATAGAAGAGGGCAGCCATTGATGTCCGCCTTTAAAGAAAGGTGGGAATTTTGCGTCATCGAGTTTGTCCGTCCTTCTCTGATAGACAATAAAATCTTTTGCTCTTATAAAAACGTTGTCACGGGTTTTTAAACGGCGTTTGACTTTCCAACAACGTGGCAACATGTGTATGTCATTTCACCCATATTTCTAATAATTATTCTTAGTTCACGAAATTATTCCTAGACAAATTTAAATCTTACATATATATATATATATATATATATATATATATATATATATATATATATATATATATATATATATATATATATATATATATATATATATATATATATATATATATATATATATATTATATATATATATATATATATATATATTACGTAACAGTTCCACAATCGCATTAGCCGCGACCCCCCAAAATCTTGAAAACTTTCAATAGATTTTACGTAAAGCTGGCTATGAAACAAATAGCATCCCCTTTGACAACGCAAATGTTTTATTATTATTTGTATTGTTACTTAAAGTTTACATAATCTTCTACTTTTATTTATAAAAACTAAACATAAAGTCAAAGAAAAAAGTATAGTACAAACTCGAGGGTGCCCCATCACACTCTTTGAATACGGTACTCGCTCACGCTCGTACCGTAATTTTCGAAATCGTGTGTAATGGGCTTCTTATCACTCTCGGTATGTAATATACTATTACAATATTCTTTTCTCGCTATCAAAAACATAAGTCTAAGCAGGAAAAAAATTAACGTTATTTGTACCAACATTTTTTTACCCTTCTGTCTATAAGATTGTTCCAATCTCGCAAAAAACCGTTTATTGTACGGCCATTTGCAAGTCCAGTCAAATACACGACAGGTGATAGAGTATTACACGATCTCTTTACTGATCCCCAACCAAAGCAAAACCCTTTAAATATACAGAAAGTTTTAAATTCGTCGTTTTTGAACTGACATAAAACCGTGTAATGTCGACAGTTACGCGTTTAATTGATTCTAAGTCCGGCACTGGTCCTGATTTTTAAATACGCATGCTAAAGACACTACCGTTTGTTTAGTGCGCGCTAGCATAAACTTGCCATAAATGCGATTAGCCATTATATATCTAAAGTTAGGTTATCTATGGTTTTTACTAAAAACTTTTTAGAATAATGTATATAACCGAAATGGCTTCCTTTCAGAATCTTAACCCAAGGTCCAGAACTTATGTTAAATATTCAAAATGTGAATAAAATCGAAAAAAAACACGAATTTTTTCTACTTTAATTCCTTATAAGTATTGGTCGCAGAGAAAAACTTTAAAAAGAAAAAGTCTTTTAATTAAATCTGCTACAAGATAGGATTGGTTAAGATATTTGGTTATCAGTGGAAAATAAACAAAAATAAAAGGCAGTAAAAAGCGTGGTTTACTTCGGAATTTTTTTGACCCTCTAGATTTTACCAAGGACGTCCATATTCAGTCAAAAAACAAACATTAAGTTGTGAAGAAATATGACGCCAAATGTGTATATGAAATTATAATTATTGAGAAGATCTCGTTGGGTACAGGCCAAAAGAAAAAAAAAAGATGGGACCGCTTTGGTTCTGGTCCCGGGGTATAGACAGGGGTATAAAACAAAAAAAGAAAAACCCTCAAAAATACCACAAAAAATCTAAACAATTATCTATGTTTCGGTAAAAAAAGTCCTATTATTAAATATGCTACAAGATAGGATTGGCTGGAATAATTGGTAATTGGTAAAAAATAAACAAAAATAAAATTCGTTTCTATCGTTTTTTTGGACTTTTTAATAAATGAATTCGTTACAACAATACAAAGCATATTTACAATAATAATTAGTGTCCTATTTTTATTTATATTTTATTATTAAAATTATTTTGAAGCAAACAGATTCTTTTTATTTGTTGAGACAAAAAATAGCAATTATTGTCTTCAGCAATTTTTTATAACTTTAAACAATTCCTAAAGGCCCCAATAGTCCGATTTTCTTAAAAAAAGTTTAATAGTTTGAGATCTCGAGTATATTTGAAAAAAAAAAGATTATTGTGCAAAAACTATCAAATAGATTTTAACAAAATTTGGCATGATGTTTCATCATAGGATAAAGTTTTGTCTGACTGACAATAAAGACTTTCAGAGAAAGCTAAGAGTTCAAAAAATTCATTCAACAAACAACATTGTTTTTGTTTTTTGCTATCTTGCAACTGGCGTACTATATCTTTCGATTTCTAACTAATCCTATATTTAGTTACGAAACTTTTGTCTCTTTACTTTTTTTTTCTATGACCTATACTTACAAAGTTATACGCGATTAAAGTGGAAAAAAAGCATTTTTCTTAGATTTTGTTTATTTGACGATTGTTCCGGACCGGATTCTGTTTATATACATAGTTCTGAAGGGTTTCCAGACTGTCACCTCGTAAATCCAGCAACTCTTGTCTTGTTTTTAAATAAGTCTTAAGTCTACAGGACCATTTTTGTGTCTTTTCTTACATTAAAAAACATAAAATAGCGATCTTGTGTATTTTTTAACCTAGAATCTTATAACATACTTAAGGAAATAATTTAAATAAAAAAAAACGATATAATCACAATTTTTTACTGGGCCATCTTATTTATCGCTTGGTTTTTGAATACGTGTTATTTTTTCAATACATTTTAATAAGAAGAATTTTGTATTCATTTTTGATTCTTAACAGAATTAATTGCCAATATGTATTAAAAAATTAATAAACTCTAGACTTGACTTTGTGTGTTTTGGCATTTCATGCATTTATTGTTGCTTTTTTTATTTTTAATTTAAATTGACAACTTCTTCTCTAAATTAAATTATTTCTAATATCACTAAAAAGTAATACAAGACCCTTTTATATTAAAACTTATAAAAAAAAAAATACACGGTTCTAAAAACAAACCAAAAAATAGGGTGTTCCATCCAAAGTACTCCTTTCCTTTTAATTCAAATAATTTTCTTTAGTATTCCTTTAAAATTCTACGGAAAAAATATACCAGACGACTAGTTGATGCAAATATAGCTGTGCTCAGTCCTTTTTAGATGAACCTGTAGAGTTAAACAAATATTAAAATGTTAAATTAACAGCTATTTTTTTAAAACACATTTTTGACAGGTAAAAACGGCAGATTAAAATTTAAAGCGGTGGGTTTGACAATGACAACATTTAAACAAATATATACAGGATATCTCAAAAACATGGCACAACGCTTAATAGGAGAAATTGCTGTATTAACATAGCTCTAAAATGATCCCAATTTTAGGATGGAGGGGGTAAAGGAAACATTTTTAGAATTGCACGTTTCTTTTATTGTAAAATCCGGTTTTTTGATTAGAACGAAAACTGGTACAGTTAAAAGTAAGAACATTCACCGAAATACAGTTTTTGATAATGAAGCTTTAATGGCTCAGTAACGTAGCGTCGGGCAATTTTATTTATTTTTTTACAATTATTTTGTCATAACTTTTTTGGTATTATCACTATTAATAATTTGGTACATAGTAAAGAGTGTGGGAGTAATTCAATTTTTATTTTCTGACAGCTGTCATGTACAGACCACGCGATTAAAAGTTATGGAGCACTATTTAGACGAACAATGTTTAATTATTAACTCACTACAAAAATGGGAAAAGTTTTGCGGAAACAATTTGCAGATTATGTGTAGTTTTTGGTCGCAACAATTCACCAAATAAATCGACAGTTCACCGCTTAATTAAAAAATTTGAGACGAAATTTACAGTGATGGATGAGAAGACCCCTTATCTTCGCCGTCCTTGTCGATCCATCGAAAACATAGCCGACGGCAGTGAGGGAAAGTGTGGCAGAAAGTCCAAGCACTTCCATTCGGCATCGTGGTCAAGAATTGAACATTACCAGACCCACCCTGCAACGAATTTAAACAAAAGATCTTTATTTGCACGCGTACAAGATACAACTGACGCAAGAACTCAAGCCCAGGGACCTTGCGCAGTGCCGTGGATTCGTTGATTAGGTGTTGGAGCACCACCAAATTAATGTGGATATTTCAAAGAAAGTATTTTTTCCGATAAGGTACATTTTCAGCAAAACGGGTATGTTAATAAGCAGAACTGCAGAATTTGGGCTGCTGAAAATCCTCGTGTGATACTGGAAAAATCAATGCATCCTCCGCAAGTAACTGTTTGGTGCGCATTATGGGCTAGCGTAGTGATTGGACCGTATTTCTTTAAAAATGCGGGTAAAATACGCTAACTGTTAATGGTGTGCGGTATCGCAAAGTGCTAACCAAGTTTTTGTGGGCCGAATTGGATCGAATTGATGTGGGTGAACTGTTTTTCCAACAAGACGGTGCGACCTACCACACAGCTCGTAAAACAATGGAGTTACTGCGGACCAAGTTTCCAGACCGTGTCATTTCTCGGTTTGGCGATTATAATTGACCACCCAAATCATGCGATCTAACGCCGATAGACTACTTTCCTTGGGGTTACCATAAAGAAAAGGTGTATGTGAACAAACCGCAAACAATCGGACGCCTAAAAGAAGAAATAGAGCCACAGCTATGCGAAAACATTATCCAGAATTTTATGAATAGAATAACCGTTTGCCCTAGGTCTCGTGGTGGCCATTCGCCGGATGTCGTATTTCATGTTTAATGGCAACTATTCCCCTTCAAGGTAAAATATAAATATTTGCTTAATTTTAAAAAAATATGTTTTTTTAATAATAATCCGGCGCTCTTGTTAGACACCCTTTACTTATTCTTTGCTTTGTTCTACATAAAAAGGTACTTTTAAAATACCTTGATAAACTTAACAAATTCCGAGATATTTTATTTTAAACTTATGTGGTACGAAAATGATAATAATAATAATTATTAATAATTCTAATTTTTACAAAAAATCAATGAAACGAAGCTTAAATACATGTACTTTAGCAAGGGATGGACAATTTAAAAAAAAAATTGTAAAATTAATATTGTCTTTAATTTTAAATGTTACTTCCACTTAAGTTTAAAATTAGAATATCTTATAAGCCATTAAGTTTATCAAGGTATTTTAGAACTACCTTTTTCATGTAGAACAAAACAGAGAATAAATAGCATGTAATAAATTATCAATTATATTTATATTAAAAACGTTATGACTGGTAAAAAATTAATAAAATTGCCAGAAGTTACGCCACTGATTTATATATATATATATATATATATATATATTTATATATATATATATATATATATATATATATATATATATATATATATATATATATATATATATATATATATATATATATATATATATATATAATAGTTCTAACTATACAAAGTATTTATATCGAATCATAAAATATCATTTAAAATTGAGGGCAAAATAGCAATTCTAAAATTTTTTTTTTACACTCTATACCTTTAAAATGGGGCCGGTGTGGAGCCATTTTTATATAACATTTTTGTCTTATTTTATTAAAACACCCTGTATATAGTAAACCGGTGTGTAATTTTATTTTTTTAAGTTTATGTCAATAATAAAAACACGCTACAAAAGTATTTCTAATTGGTATGTTTGTAAATTATTAAAAAGTAAATTTCTTTTATATTAGATTTTTGGGCATAAATTCTGCACCTGTGGTGTTCTGACATTTATTGGATTTTTTACTTTTACCAAAAAAGATGTTAAGCATTTCTACGTTTGAAATATTAAATTTTCAAGCTTAAATCAACCCAGATGTCGTGCAAATATTTGAGAGCAAAAGAAATGAAGCAAATGTTTATTTAACATATTATAAACGACATATTTTTCAAAGTTCGTGGAAAATGAATATTGATGGAATTTTCCCTCGAGGAAAGTGTTTGAACGATTTTGTACGTTTAAATTGATTGCTGGGACTTAAAATAATAATTTTATATATTTAAAATAATACTTTAATTCCATTATTGCTAAGTTAAAAGAAAAGACATTATTATTAATTTAGTGACCTCATAGGAGTAATTCTTAAAAACACATTTTTTTTATTACAAGTATTGTAAAGAAATTGCAAGACATCGCACCTTAAGATCTTTACATTTTGGAGTCCTTACATAACGCAAAACATCATATTTAATTTTGGTTTGTCGCACTTTCGGTCACTCTATTTGTCCTTTGGCGTCATGATTTTAGGACCAAATAAAATATTAATTTAAAATTTGGTATAGTTCTAATACTTAAAGCTGTGTATTTATTTCGCAACGCTGCGTCGCGAGCCTGCGAGCGGCCGCTCTGGCTACCTCGTACAATGTGGCGGCGGCAAAAACAACAAACAATCTTTGCCGCATCTAAAAAAACCGACAAAATTTGGATCGACCGCGGCAGTATTCCTCCTACCTGGTTTTAATATCCACTTTCCAAAGCAACAATAATGAACATACCGCACAAAATAAACTAAGAAGAAAACGAATCTATTACTTTTGAACAATATCGCTTTAAGAAAACGCATGAAAGTTATTATTTTATATAGTATTTTAATATTTTGTTTTTTTTTAATTTTTCTTCACTTTCTGCAATAAAACTAGGCTAATATTGTAGCTAATTTTTTGTACTGATCTATAAGGGTTATTGTAAAAGAAAAGATGAAAAATTAAAAAAATCATATTTTCATAATATATCTAGTTTTATCTAAAATGAGAAAAAGGTTAACAATTCCTTAAGGTGTTATTATTATATAATAACACCTTAAGGCCAATAAGTCTAAATAAAAATCGGAGGTACTGATATGTAGAAAATATGGTGTAGCATACTTTCTTGTATTCTGGCAAGTACATCCTAATAAACAAAAAGTTTTAGAAATATCATTTAATTAAGTAGTAGTGAATAGAGCTTAATTATTTTTCAATGTATTTTGCTCGCAGTTTGATTATCCGGTTAAAAAATATTCATTCTATAAAGAAAATTTACAAAAGGGTAATTTTAGGTGGATCTTCTTAAATAAGAATTGAGAATTACAATAATGTAAAGTATACAAGTACTTAAAATCTTTAAAACTTAAACTGGTTGCTGCCTCCATATTTTCTCAAAAAACTCTTGCAACTACAAGTGTCGTTATAATGGCATTAATTATGACACGCATTTTATAGTTTTGCTTTTTAATTCAAGAAATATAAAAAAATAATAAAAATAACACTTGTAATACTTACAGAACCAGCGACTGAAATTTCGAAAAAAAAATCTTTACTTTTTGAGGTAATATTCTTTATGTATATAAGAAATATGATACATGGTATGGCCGCTGTATTTTTTTTATAGTATTATAAGGACCTAATTACAAAATTAAATTACAAATAATAATTTAAAGCAATTATTAATTAAAAAAAATAATTTATAGGCTATTTTAAATCAGGACAATAAAATATCGGGTAAAGAGAGAGAAGCAATATTTACCTTGTTTACAGATTACGTTAAATTAGTGGTTTAAAAAACAAGCATTTTTTATTGCTGGTATATCCCAAGATTGAACTCTGCTTAAAAATATATGTTTAAATAAAATTGTAAGAGACAGTTTTCTAAATTCAATTTTTTGCTCTTTTTATTTTAAAGAAACTTTGAGAAATTGCAATTTAATACGATATGTGCTGGATATTTCCCTCTTTTTATAGATTTTAAACTGACGAGCAGTAATCGGCTTGGGTTATTATTAGATAGTTTATTAAAAATCTGGACAAGAAAGTAGAGCATAAATGCAAGCAAATACTATATAACTAAAATACTGAATTTCAACTTTAAGAGTAAAAGCTGTGTGTATATATTTGGATGGTTTTTGTCTTTTTAAAACACAGGTATACATTAAATCACTATAATAACAAAATCACTAATTAAATATCTTAATGGCTAGTAGGGCAGCATAAATTCAAGACTATAAATTGAGAAATGTTATAATAAATTAAAAAAACATCTAGTGTCGGTTTTGAAAAGAAAAGTCATTTATAATATTACGTCAAAAATTGTAAAAAATTTTAAATTCAACTAAATTTTTATACATCATTTTAAATTTGAAAACGGTTGTAGGTTTGCCACCGAAACGTAAAAAAGTATTTTTTAGAGTTTTGTTTTTTTTTTCTTCTGTTTCAGGCGATCTGCTAGTTCATAGGGGTCAACAGGTCCGAGTACACTAAGGTGCTATACTTCAAGACCAGAACCGAAGCGGTCTCATTGTACAAATATTTCCTTGGCGTGTACACAACAAGAACTTTTCAATAAATAAATCCGCCCCAACATTGTATTTTTATTAGAGTGTTGGAAATACGTCAACACATGTTAAAGAATACAGCACGAAATTCTATGCATTTTAACAAGTTAACATGATTTGGTTGTATCATACAATGTTCTTTCTTACCTTGAGAAATTAAAAACTTAGCCTTATACGTTTTTCTTATTGTTTAGTATTAACCACCAAATTTTTCAAACAGAAAAATCTCTTTCTATATAGACGCTCCAGGAAAACTACTTACAAAACGTCTAAAAAAAAACCAGTTGTCTTATTTATTTTAAAGATTTTCTTTTGTTTCTGGAAAGCGTAAATTTGCGACCCGTGAATGCTCCGACATTTTTATTGGTTGTATTTTCTCGAGTTCTCGCAGAAGCGTGTAATGAGTATTTTTATAACAGCAAAAATATTGCGTTTTCAGGCGTAAATCTTCTTATACATTTTGAGTATTGTTCACGTGTACCACAGCAAACATAAATACAGTGTGTCTTAAATTCGTAATATATTTAATAAAATATTTGAAACCTTGGAGATATTTTTGTTAAGCATATAGCAACTTGGATATAAAATATTGCTATCAATTTTTCTTTAATTATATATTCTTAAATTTGGATTTAAGAGAAAAATATCTTTAAATATAAATATCGCTGTCATCTAACCGGATGTAAATTATTTCTTCCGGCTTAGTCGAAAAAGAACCTAAGCCATTAGTTATAAATGACCCAGAATATTTTATGGACAATAACAAGATGCTATCAGTTTTTAAAATAAAGGAAGCATGTTTGTCAAATTTAATATAGCGACAATCTGTCTTTATCGATAATTTGTTTTAAACATTTGGCACAAGTACCATAGACAATAGTAACAAAGAAAAATATCCAAATGCCCATAGTGGCACCCACGGTACGTTAGTACTTAGGCATCAGCCTTCGTGGACTGTCCCAAGATAAAAAAAGTGGCTTTCTATTTTAGGATTTACAAGAGAAATTAGATATTTGTTTTATTAAAAACAAGTACTTAATCATATCAACAGTTTAAGTTTAAAAGAAAATACAAAAATTACCGAATATAAAAGATATAAACCAATTTACATTAAAATAATTATACTTAGTGGTAACGATGCATGGAAGTAATGTAATAATGATTTTTTGAAAAAAATGCACTTTTTTGTATTCGCTCCAAAAAGGGCTATTTTAAATTGACTGACGTTGTCAAAGGACTAGTCATACAAAATAAAAAGTTTAAATGTTTTTTGGAGCATAAACAAAAAACTATTGTTTGTAACACGTACGTAAATCAGTTTTTTGGGACTCATCTGCTATTCTTAACAGCAACGAATCGTCTCAAAAAACTTTTTGGTTCTTGTTACAAAAATAATATTTTAATATTATATTTTTTTCTGAAATCCTTAGGAGTAATGCTTTAGATTGTGCATTTTTCTTAAGGCAAATAAATACACTTACGTGTCGAATTTTACAAAAACATTGGGAAAGTGTACAGGGTTATTCATTTTAAAGTAAACAGGGCTTTATTTTTGAACTTCCCTGTACTTAAAAAAAACGAATATAGCTATTTCGTGTATTTTTTTCCGTAGAATTGAATAATCTAATCAAAAAAACATTTGAAGCAAAAACAAACAAGTTACAGCACGGGTGACGTATTTTTTAAATGGAATACTCTGTATATTTTTATATCAATAGATAGAGATTTTCACGAGGAATTCGGTGATATAGGGGTTGCTGTGTTTATTTCCTGCGATTCTGCTGCAATATAGTTTAACCTGAAAAAACCTGGCTGTCACAGGTCACAGGTCCTTATTTGTCAAAGTTAAGATTTTTAAAAATACGTTTATTATTTTTTGGAGTAGTTTTATAATGAGGTTTTCATCAGAAGAACGGCTTCAAATTAAAACTCTCTATTATAAATGTTAAGAAAACGTCAGGGAAACACAACGAAGATATGTTGCAAATTTCCACCGAAATATATCAGTAAAACGATTTTAAAACTGAAGGTCTTATTCGAAGAAACAAAATCGTTACATATTAGAAAAAATACTACAATAAGAAAAAGAAACCGGGATCGAGCTATTCTAAATTATTTTACTTTGTATCCCATGAAGTACAATTACTGACGCAGTTAGAGACTTGAGATATGACCCTGCAAGAAGAAGAGTAACCTATGCGACGGTTCAGAGAACAATGAAATATTTTAAGTATCTTCCATATCACGTTCTTCCAGTGCAGCATTTAACACGTAAACAAAAGGAACTTCGCTTTCAATGTGTTTCCTAAATTTTAATCCATGAACAAGATAACGATCCTACCCTGTTTCAAACGATTCTTTGGACGGATGAAGCTACGTTCACTACATCGGCAATGTTTAACCGACGCAATACGCACAGCTGGGCAAGACAAAATCCCAGGAAATTTTAAGAGATTAAATACCAAGGGAGGTTTTCTCTTCATGTCTGGTGTGGTGTGCTTAACAATAGAATTGTCGGGCCAATATTCTATAAGGGATCCTTAACTGGAGAAAGATAACTCAATCTACTTGAAAACGATATTGAGGACATTTGGGAAGAATTGCTACTCGAAACGTATCGCAAGATAATTTGGCAACAGGATGGAGCGCCGCCCCATGCTGTTCGTCAAGTTGTGCAGAATCTCAATCGCCGATACAATTAGTGGATTGGACGTTATGGCACTATTAGATGGCCACCTAATAGTCCAAATGTTACAATTTTGGACACTTTTCTATGGGGTCACTTGAAGAATGTCGTTTACCAAAATAGGAACACAAACACGGAAGAAATGAGAAAAAAATGTAAATGAAATTAATTGTCTTAACCAAGAACCTCAAATAATATCGGTGGGCTTAGAAAGGCTAAGAAGGGGTTATAGATCATCTTTCGAAAATAACGAGAAAATTTAAATTATTAGTAAATTATAATTTTTTGTTATAAGTATTCTTATTACCACCATATTTTACCTCGTATTGTATCTTAATTTTTTCCGTTTATTGTAATTTTGCTGCTTGGTTTAGAAATAGAATTTAGCATATAATATAGTTTAAAGCCGTTCTTCTGATAAAAACCTTACTATAAAACTACTTTAAAAAGTAATAAACGTATTTTTAAAATTTTTTACTTTGACAAATAAGCACCTATGACCTGTGGCAGCCAGGTTTATTCAGGTGAAACTATCCTTATAGTATCATGCATTTTTTAGACAATTGCAGCAGAAACACAGGAAATAAACCCAGCAACTCCTATATCATATTAAATTCTACGGAAAAAAATACACAAAATGGCTATATTCGTTTTTAAAAAAAGTACAGGGAAGTTCAATAATAAAGTCCTGTTTACTTTAAAATGAATAACCCTGTACATAGCCCTGAATAAATTTTTTAATTAGTTTGGTGTCTGTTTATTTTATATCGTTTTTTATTGTTTATATAATTTGTTTAATTATTATATATAAAGCTTCACTTCTTACACACTCTCTTCTTAAGCCAACACATTGGTTAGGTTTAGAAGCCAACTTTTTTATTTGAAAATAATTTAATTGACCCTTATTAGTATACTTTAAAAACATGTTAAAGGGCAAATAATTACCTTTAGTAAAATGATATTCGGTACTAAAATTGATAAAGTTAATGCATTATGGCTGTACGAGTATTCTTTCTAAACTTGCACAATTAAACAGAGAAGCAGTAAAAACTACTTGTAATATATTATTTAGTAATGAAATAAACATCGGTAGTTAATGTTTTTAATTTAAAGAGTACATATATAGAATATTTTCAATGTGTAGTCGATTTGGTTAAAGATTACCAAGAAAAGCAATTATCGACTTCTCAGATAAAAAGGGAGGTGTAGAATTCTATTAGGCACAAAGTCTTGTGCAGATCCGCCAAATGTTCTGCGTTGATATGTATGCATTGTTATAGTCGAGCCTTAAAGTTTCGCATAGTTCTTCGCAGCATATCGAAATGTATTACTGCAATCTCGTCACAAATCCGTTGTTTTAAACACTTTTAATTTTACGTACTCCCACAAAAATAAGTCGCAGACAGTTACGACGGGAGACCGAGGAGGGCAACTGATATCCCCCTTTCAAGAAACAATACACCCTGGAAACTAAGCTTCAAGAGCATTTATTGAAATTCTTACATTGTGTGTAAAGCAATTTTTAGCCTTATTCTTAAAAAAATATGGTCTCTTAATTCCTTTCGCTATAATCGCACAGCCACATTGCAAGAATTTTAATAAATGCTCTAAATGCTTTGTTCCCAGGGAATAACGTTAATTGAAACATAGATATCAGTTAGTCTCCCTGATCACTCGACCTAACTGACTGTCATGTCTTTTTGTGGGAATCCGTAAAATCAAAAGTATTTAAAATTGATCCACCTAGGATAATTCCAACTTTTAAATAATGGATTCGTGATGAGATTGTAGCAATATCTGTCAATATGCAGCAAAGAGTTAACAAAACGTTCAGGCTTGCCTCCAACAATGTATAAATAACATTGGAGGATATTTTACTGATCTAGTATTTAAAGAATATTTTTTTGACATTGCTAGTCAAATAGCTACTCTCTTAGTTTCTTTTGGTGTATTCAAAATTATATTAAAAAATAATTCTTAAACAATAACAATATTTCCGAAATCTTCTTGTTTCATTGGCAAACCCTGTATTTACAAACATTTACGTCAAGAAGTGGTATTTTAAATAAAAAGTAAAATGCCCGACATTTTGTCAACAATTAAAAGTTTTTTAACAACTAGTAACCCAATTTATAAGCAACCAACTCCTGCAGGATATAGAATCCTTTAACCTTATAAGCATAACCCTTGATAACGATCTTAATTGGCACAAGTATATTATATCAATAGCTACAACAGAAAACTTTTTTTTCCTTCTTATCTGTACATGGTGTTTGTATCCCAAGTCATATTTTCTCTGGAATATGGTTTCTATGTCTGGGAAATGGCGCTACACTTAGCATTTTTGATTCCATCAAAAAAAAATCGTTTGTAGTCGTTGTAGTTATTTTCAGGGCTTCTTCTCTGAGGAATCATCCAATTTAATTTCTCCTATAGCAGTTCCCAACAGAGTGTAGGCATCTTGTTACAGTTTATCTGGAGAACTTTCCACATTGTTTGTTCCTTTATCCGTAGAATGTACAAACTTTGGAACCTGTTGTCCGCAAATATATTTCCTGTTCTTTTAAACCGCTAAATTTTTAAGTACCGTTTTAATAAACTACGTCCTACTTCATTCAAGCCACCCACGGTTAGGTTAGTACTTAGGCTTAAGGCCTAAGCTTTTGCAGCTAGTTAAAAAAAATCATCGATAGAGACAAATTGCTGCCATATAAAATTTGACAACAATCAATGCTTCTTTTGTCGCCATTTAAAAAACTGGCTTCTTGTCATATATCGTTGCAAAGGAAATTTAATGCCTTTGGCAAAATGCTTCCTATATATTTAAAAAAATGCATCTTGTGATATATCCTTGAAAAAAGAATTTAGGTCCTATGTGAATGCCTTTAAAAATATACAGAGTTCTAGTTACTAAATGAGATCCATTTCCGTTTAAACTAAAAGTGATATTTTACATTTGGTTAGATGACAAGTTACACGTTATATTTGTATCTTAAATTTTAAAATAATATATTTTATGACAATGAAGACAAGCTGGATTTTTACTGTGTCGTGGTTGTAATTGTAAGAAAAACCTATGATAAAAAAATGCATAACTCATCTGTGTTGATTATAGAGGAGGGTGCATTCTTAAGCTTAAGTACTCTTAAATTAAAAACAAACTTATTGCCAACAACCACTTATTCTCATCATTAAACGCGGAAAATCAACAACTCTCAGAAAAATCCGCAAATCCTCTTGAAATATGGATTAAAGAGTCCCCTTTGTATAATTCTTGGTTATACTCCAGACAAATAATAATGAAAGCAGTATTTTCTGTTAAAATTTCCAAGGGGTTGATTCGAATGCCAAGCCAGTTTTTAAAGTGAATTAAAATATTTAATTCAAAAATCTCTGAGGACAAACGAACAAATAAAAATTAAAAAAATATTTTTATAGGGTAACTGGTGGGGGAACTACTGTGCTTTTTATGTGGCCAGTTTTTTTTATTTTTTGGTGTTATGTGTGGACTCCAGAGCTGTCAAAACTTTAAGTACTTCAAGTAAAATTTTACTTGAAGTACTTTTTTGTACTTCAAGTATTTTACTTCAAGTACTTTTTATTAGGAGGTACTTGTACTTGTACTTGATTAGTTTTTATGAAGATACTTCGATTTTTACTTGATTTGACCAAGTAAATTACTTGAAGTATTTATTTAACTACTTGAAGTATTACGATGTACTTGAAGTAAAAAAAAGTACTTCAAGTAAAAAAGTACTTTAAGTAAAGAAAGTACTTCAAGTAAATAAAAAGTACTTGTCAAGTACTTTTATGTACTTCAAGTACTTTGGTTTACTTCAAGTACTTTGATGTACTTCAAGTACTTTGTTTTACTTCAAGTACTTTGTTTTACTTCAAGTACTTTGTTTTACTTCAAGTACTTTGGTTTACTTCAAGTACTTGAATTAACTCCAAGTAAAATACTTGGGTGGTACTTCAAGTACTTTTTCAATTTACTTGAAAATGCAAGTACATTTTAATGAATACTTGGTACTTGTACTTGAAGTAATTTTTAAAAAATCAAAAACTTGGTACTTGTACTTGAAGTACTATTTAAGAGTACTTTGACAGCTCTGGTGGACTCAAATGTAGTGCAGTAACTGAAGACCTGAAAGTACCCAAAGCTGTAAATAAATCTGTACAGTTTTCATTTGCGGTGCAATTCTTAGGTCTTCGCGGATGCTTTTGAGCGAGAAAAGGTTTATCACGATTCAGACGTGGGAACCCGCTGAAAATGGCCCCCCAAAGTCCCAAAAATGAGTTTCCCGCGAATATCTGCCAAAATATGCGAATTTTTGTTTGGACAAAAAATAAAAATCACCTCGAAATCTACAAAAATGGTCCTAACCTTTTTTTTTTCGCAACACCAGTATTTTTCGCAAAAACGGCCGTCGAAAAATCCATAACATTCCACACTGGATTAATGTGGTAGTAGGCTAAAAAATGCAGATGTGCCAAACAATTTTTTTATCAAAACGCAAGAAAGATGGTGAAGGAAATTTTCTGGGATCACTGAACACTTGCTTAGGTCTCATTATAAAAAGAAATGTTAATTTCAAACCATTTTTAAAAAAAATATCAATAAATTAATGAGATACTCTCAAAATAATGTAAAAAAAAACTTTGACCAGTTTTTTAATATTCTAGAAAAATCAGAATGGACCCAAACTCATATGCAATGATAGGTACGGGTTTTCCCATTTCGATGAACTTTGAATGATTAAAAAATGTACATTATTGCCCGAGTAATGGAACAATTCGTTCGCCCGCTTATAAGTAAATCCATGAAGATAGCGGCATTCTAGCGGTAGAGCGGCAGCTGAAATGAGTGGACTTTTGGGTCCCGTTATCTCGAAAACTATTGATTTTTCGAATAAATTATAGGGACCATTTTGTAGATAATAGGGCGATCTTCATTTTTTGTCCAAACAAAAATCCTCCAATTCGCATATTTTGGCAGATATTAGCGAGAAACCCATTTTCGGGCCTTGAGGGACCAATTTCAGCCCTTTTCCACCTGTTAATGTTGATAAACTTTTTTTCGCTCAAAAGCATTCCCGACGACCTAAGAATTGCGCCACAAGGGAAAACTGTACAGATTTATTTACAGCTTTGTCCCTTCCTTTACTGGACTAATGGTTTTTTTCAGGGATTTGGTAAATGAAACAAAAAAGTTCCCGTGTATAAATATGCTTGGCCATTTTAAAATAATTTTTAAATAGAGTTAAGTACATTGGGCCTTATCTATTTTGTTTTAGGGTACTCATACACATTACGCAAATCCTCAGAGAAAAAACTGCGCAGACCACCGAATTTAGAATTAAAAACCCATTTGATAATCCTGTGCAGGCAAAAACTGTACAAGCGACATGCTTTTTACGCCTGTTTTACGACCTTCCATTGCTAATAAATGATCGAGAATAGTAAGACAGACAATCGTTCGACGACGCCATGCCTACCACTACAAATACTACGAGAAACTGACCTGAACTGAACTGGAGCATGTTTAGAGCCCGGTCTATTCAGAAAATTCTTAACGCAGGGCTTGCGCAGATTTTTTCTCTAAGGAGTTCTGGATACCTTTAAAAGGTTTTTTTAAGTCGGTCATTTTAACTGGACTCCATAGACATGACACGAGCCCCCGTATGTATTTGATCTACGTTGACTTTTTCTTACCGAACGAAACAAACCTTGACCTGCATAGCGCCTCACGTTGGTGTTTTTTCCTCCTTCTGACAAAACCTACATAGGTCGTTTTTTACCAGGCTTATTTTTTATGTGATTATTTAGTTAATCTTACCACTATCTTTACACCCTCGCGGCTGTGGATCACTAGGTCTCATGTAATCTTCAGCGAAAAGCATTTCCACCAACTACCCAAGGTATTCTTGGTTTATCTAGTCTTGACAGATGTTCTAGAAAGGCTACGGAAATCCTTATGATTGATTTTGGTCTTATCATCATCTTGTCTGTACCATCTTTGGCTTCTCCGACTGCTTTCTCATTTTATGGGTGTGGGTCTGATGGTTTTATAGTCTGGAACCCAGGGTTACAGTCAGCTTGTTGTAGAAAGTAGAGAGTTCGATTTTCTTTAGCGTAGTCCTTAACCAGTCTAGAGCGAATATTATATGAGCTGATTTTCCTAAGGCAGCTTGATTGTTCAAATACATAGATGATAAGTTTTTTTATATTAGATTGCCTTTCCCCTGATCTCCAGAACCCAGTGTTGTATTGTTGCAGTTTTTCCCCTAAATATTGATCCAGACTGTTTTAACCCTTGGGCTTGGTTTTCAAGACATTGGTGTTCCAGATTAGTTATGCTTTTGTGCACTTTTTATCTAGTATAACGATATGAAACTAGTTGAAATAGCAGCATAGATCATTTTGTCGGATGCCACCTCATAAAATCTGTTGCTGAAACTTGTCATCTAAATTCCAATAGTTTTATTTTTCCTAACAAACCAAAAATAATAAAAAAATAATAAAAATATTTCAAAATTTAGTTTTCATATTGGTACAAATAAAAATCAAATCAAAATATTTTACAAAATTTAAAAAACATTTTTTTAAATCTTAAACCGTCAAAGATCCAGCATTTTTTTTAACAATGTATGCCTAAATAATCAATACTTTTCTAATTTATTTGAGACTGCATCTTAAAATATATAGGGATTACAGATTTTTGTAAACTACAAAATTAAAAAAAACAACTTTTCTTAATCGAAAAATTTTATTATTACACGTATATTAGCTAAAAACTCTTAAAACTTTGAAATTATCAATAAATTATGTGGCTGGAACTAAACTTAATATCTTCTAGTGCTATAAAATCTTAATGAAAACCTAAATTTTAAACAGAGAAAAGGCGAAAATTAAATTAAGTTAGCAAAATGAATTAAAAACTTTTTGTATTTGGACACAATAAAAAAGTTTTAAAAGGTATTGCGATTAAGTTTATGTTAAAGAAACGCCTTAATAAAATAACATAAAAGAAAACAAAACTTGCGTGGTACACAGGTACAAAACCTATAATTAATGTATATTTAAATATATTTTTTAGATTTTCTTTATAATACCAGAGACAATAAAAATGAACACGTAAGTCTAAAATTTCAAACAATGATTTATCGGTATGAAAATTTACTAAAATTCTTCTTTTCCCTGTCTTATAACAAAATACTTTTATAAAGAACCGAGTCAGGGTGCGAGTATTTCCCATTACAAAAAAGTTTCTCGTTCAGTTGCCGCAACTAAGGAAAAATTGCTTTTTCCTTTAAACTGGCGCGCTACGAATATCCGGGTAATTTTCTTGACGGTTGACGTTGCAATATTTAATATAAAATAAGATCTTAAAATGCTTAAATGCAATTTATTAGGTTTATTAAAAACTTTAACAATTTAAAAGTATTTTAAAAAATACTGATGAAAAAAGAAGGTTTAACTTAAATTACATAATAAGGTTTAATAATGTGTTGAATACCTTTTGATATGTAACAGTATAAGTCTGTGTCGCAACGTTTTGGATTTACTGTCTATCTTCAATTTTCGACCTATTTTTAGATAATTACAAAGGCGGCAATATTCCTTTTTTCAATTTGTTTACGTAAAAAAATTACATAAGTTTATTTTATCTACGTTAACAGACAAATATTTTCAAATTTTAAAAATAGTAAAGTGTTGCCATGTTTTGTCTATCGTAAAATTTCTTAAATTTTTTAATGCAACCCCCTGTATATAATACTAAATCTATATTAGGAATTAAAAGACCCTTTCAACGATGTATAACAACATGGGTCCGCGAGTCACCGTCTCGCACTTATGGATAATTGTCTACAGAAAAACTCATATTTTTCTTTTTCCAACCACACTGTATACTTTATATTTTAAATTAATGTAGGGATCCTCTATATTGATTTATAATATAAAACAGGGTGTTGCGTGGTTGGACAAAGAAAAATGTGACTCTTCCTGAAGACAATCATCCATAAGTTCGAAACGGTGACTCGCGGACCCATGTTGTTATATATGAATAAAAATCCTTTAATTTCCTATATATATATATATATATATTATATATATATATATATATATATATATATATATATATATTTATATATATATATATTATATATATATATATATATATATATATATATATATATATATATATATATATATATATATATATATATATATATATATATATATATATATATATATATATATATATATATATATATATAAATTTTTATATATATATATATATATATATATATATATATATATATATATATATATATATATATATATATATATATATATATATATATATATATATATATATATATATATATATATATATGGTCAGTTATGGTTAGTATGCAGGAGGATCGATTTCAAAAATTCAAGAAATTTTACGATAAACAAAATATGGCAACACTGTAACATTTTTAAAATTTAAAAAATGTTGCCTGCTAACGTAGATAAAATAAGCTTCTGTAATCTTTTTAGGTGAACAACTTTTTGAAAAAGGATATTTACCGTCTTATGTCTCGTTGAACTCGTCTTAATGAGCAATGATTAATATAGGATGTCCCATTTAAAATAAGGAAGTAAACACCGGCGGCCAACACAATGAAAACCCTGTATATGTGAAAGTGGAATTAATTAAAAGCGTATATTAATGCAAGAAATTTTTGTCCCAACTTTTTTTCTTAAAACTCTGCAGTTTCTGAGAAAATGTATAGGACTCTAATAAAATGCCCATCCTGTACGCATCTCGACTACTTTTCCGCGTTCTTAAAACTACGGATTCGCAATCGCTTAAGACGAACTAAAGAAATCTCTAAGAGTCAACAGCCTTGGTCGAAGATGACACTCTTTTGCTCCCCTACTACGTCCGATGTACCTAGCCCTCTTATGAGTTTCATGACTAATAACATGCTAAAATAGTAACAAAGAAATCGGTTGGTTCTTCTCCAAATTCTTCCAATTTACATACATGCTTGACATAAGTCGACAATTCGCTTCCTTTTAAAGTTACTAAGCTGAAGAATATGACAAAGTTTTCCGATTTGAAGCATATTATCTAATTAAATAAAGCACTTTAAAACAAACTCTTTGAATATAAAACCATTAGTATGAGCAAAAATTCGTAAAATTTAAATTGGATAAATCTAAAAGCAAAAACTAAAATTTTAATAAAAATTCCTTCCCGTATTTCGGTATTTAATCGGGAATACTTTACCCTTTTATTAAAGGTTTACTGAAGCAGTTGAAATGTTCTTTTTGTCTTTGAGGGACCGACGGTTATTGGCACTTGTCACCGAAATTTTCAAGAAATTCCGCATCACTGAACGGCATTGCTAAAATTTCCCGATTTTAAGGTGTAAAGGGCTCTTTTATACTCGGTATTAAGCGTTTAAAATTAATTTCGTTTAGATTATAGCTCATTAGGTTTGTGGAAATAAGATTTTATTTTTATTTACTTATTTCATCTAAGTTCTTCTCGACGTTAAAAAAATAAATATATATTAAACCAAATGATGTTTAAAATGAATTCCTTGGAACCGAGTTACAGAAACAAAGACACTGCTTTGATAAAAATTAAATTTCTGACCTCAAAGAATGGGGCTTTATTACAAATTTCTGCTAAAACACGGGTGATCAACCAAGTAATTCTTTCTCTTTCAATTTTAAATTAAAAGAGGCAAACTGAGCCATCAGTAGGCCGATGCCCTTGGGGCTTATCAAAAGAGATTCCAAAGAATTTCTTGGTAATAAGCGAAATCGTAAAAATCCTCGTATTTTAAAGTATAATTTAGATTGAATTATTCAATTCTAGGATTAATTCGCTTTAAATTAAACACAATTATTTTAAGGATTAAGCACCATAATTTTATAAAATAACAAATGAAAAAGATCAAACATTTACAGATCATTAATTTTCTAATATAAGACTGGACCACTCTTAAAACAAATAAAGAAGAAGTTATTAGGTGAAAGTTTTACAATATAATATTTTATGATACACAAATTTTCTTCCCATAATATTTTCGGCTTACTATAAAAGTGGCTTAAAAAAGGTGATACAAAAGATAAACTTATTACTTTAATGTAAGATTTATCAATTCACTAATACGACTACAATGTTAAACTATCAAAAGATAATTTATCAGACAGAAAATATAATAAATATATTTTTATTCCCATTCTTGTAACATAAGACTATCACGGAAAACCTCGTCGGGATAAGAATATTTGTTTTACTAAGTTTGCTATTTCCGTTAGTTCAACTTATGAAAAATTGCTTTTCCTCTTTAAAATGTCAGGGTAGGAATTTTTCCGGAATTTTCTTGACGTCGCTTTATTTGTCACAAAATAAGGCTGGAAGAAAAAGTTGATTGCCGTTTACTAGTTTTATTAAAATTCCTTGTTAACGTTAAATAAAGAGGAAAATAAGACAAAAATAAATCCTACAAAATAAGGATGAAAATAGATTGTTTCGTTTAAATCCCTATAAACACAATAAAACTTAAACAAAATATATAAAAGTAAAATTTTTAAATGTTAAAAACAAAATTCCTTTAGCTATTAATTAATATTTTGATTACAGTTTAGTAAGTTTGACGGCTTTTTTTAAGTAAAACAGTATAGGTACTGAAATGTTTTTAAGAGTTTTTGAAATTTCTACAATAAACAAAATAAAGATATAAATAAATTATGACCACCATTTTATTAAACTTAAAATGTTAGAAAGAAAAAACAAAGAAATGCAAAACACAAAAAACCATATTTTTAAAGTCTACAGTTTATACTACTTTAAGTACACATTAATAAGATTGAAACATGTGTAACTATTTTTACTAAAAATAAATACAGAATCCTTTTTACTGCAACGCATTGAAAAAAATAAGACGTTTTCAAAACCTAAATTTAAATAATTTTTTATACCAGTAGGGCGAAAAATTTGGCGCTCTGTTTAGTTCTCGTTGGACGACTGGATGACTCTGCACATGCCATTTATATTTTTAATTAAAATGAAACTAAACGAAAAGTTATATGTTCTAAAAAATTGTGCTATACCCTATTATAAGGTAAAATTTCCAAATCACGAAAGATATAATCTTATGACCTATTTACAAAATATAATTTGAATGTAACCTATTTTTCTAACCATTTAACAAAAACAAGTAAATGAAAATATCGTTTTATGTAAACGTAAACCGTTATTAAGCTGTACTTGTTGAATTCCTAAAATACCTCTAGCATTTTGGGTCAATGCAAAACATAACAGTTGAAAAAACAGAATTTAAATTAATTTTCATCTCGTTCTGCAAAAGTAGAAATAAACCATACGGAGCAACATATCAAATTTTGACGAAGGTCCAACTTTATTAACACTAAATTTAATTTTGGGTTAACTGACTAAAATATTTTTTGACCATTCTCTGCAAAAGGTTCATTTCATTTAAAGTAGTCTAAGATTAGTTGCTTAATCATGTTTTAAAAAATAATGAAACTTTCCGGGCTGTTGCAAGACAAACCAATTTTTTAAAATTTTTAACTCAAACAGTTTATTGATGACATACGCCTAATTTTGCAACTGTAAGGGTTTACAAAACCATTTATAATTAACAGGTATTTGTTTAAGGAGAATAAAAAAAATCTTGTTTACTATTTAGCAAAACAAAAATAAAGGTCCTGTAGTTTGTTTACCTATCTCTCTTTTTTATGTTAAAATCACAGGACAAATTTAATGTAACTAAAGTCCAGCGAAATTTAATTTTTTGTAAATCATTTTCATGTAGAAGAAGAGTCAAATACAATGGGTTATTTGTTCTTATTTGTTGGTATATGCTGGTGGTATAAAGTTAAATGATATTATTTGTAATATACCAGCCCTTTATTTCTCACGAATCATGTTCATAAAATATTTGATATCATTATCCTTAATTTTGCCTTTAAATAACTCTGATTGGATTGGAGATTAAAATCTGAAATATACACAAATTGCAGTTCTTATATACATGTATTTTAAGGACACTTAAAATGCTTCTGCTTTCATATTGGGCTTTCATACATATTTAATATATTATTCTCTTTTATTTTATGCTATTTTGTGTAAGTAACAATTTATCTGCCGGTTTCATGTTATGCCAGCCTTGGGATCATGTCTAAACATGTATCTATCTTGTTAAGACATGCCTGATGTTCTCTTAATTTTAATAAGGGTGATACTTTTATAATGGAAAAAGCAGCATCTAACATTTTAATATTTTCATGTGGCTCAGTATATTGCTCCTATTCTATTAATTATTCTTTTTGCTCTGATAAACAAATAATACATAGATATTTTTCAGGAATTAAATTTAATACACATTAACACTGAGGGTTTGTTCTAAAGTTATCTTCACCATCAAAACTAAGAAAACACCAGGCATGTCTTAACTAATATGTTCAAACATGGTCCCAAAGCTGGCGTCTATGAAAGTAGCAGTAATTGTTACAACACAAAATTTGTTTTAAAAATATAAAGGATAATAATATAATAAATTAAGTTTAAAAGCGAAATTTAAAAGGTCTTGCAGAATATTAATTTAGTGTGCTAAAAAAATATCGCTTTGAACTAATTCTTCGCCATTTTCAAGGTGTTATAACTTTTTTCTATACATAACATTTTTTAAAAATAATTTTCCAGACATATATACACAAAAACGGTAATTTGTGTAAATTTAGGATTCTTATGTCCAAACAGTTAGAACGATTTAAAGTCTATAACATATTCTAATAATTAAAAAAAAAAGTTAAATTGTTTTTGACACTCCTTCTACTTAAAAAAAATTACAAAAACTAAAATTTCACTGGATTTTACTTACATTCATGCTTAAGTAACCAATGAGCCTTTTTCTTCTGAAGACTTAAAAAAGATCCACTAGGGGCAGCACCGGTAGGGGATACAAATGATTTGAATTCTATATTGACAACAACGTAAAACGTACTAAATTAAAGGTATGTTTCCTTCCACGCGCATGCGGCTAACGCACTACGTTAGCCGCAAAGCACTCATGTTTTTAAATGTGCCTGGTTTGTTCCGAGCGGCCGTCGTATGGGTCCGCTGTCAACGACTGCGATTGATGCGACTCGACTGCTGAAGAAGCAGTGTAGCCGCAGTCGTGTGTGCGTCTGATATTTTTTTTGTGTTGTTTTGCGTGGAATGTCCGGTGTTTTTTTATTGTAAAAAAACTTATTTTTAAATGAGTACTGGATTTTTCATTAGTATTTTAAGAGCTTTAGATCCAATCCAAGTGCCAAAATTATCGGTTTAACGTTTTTCCAAGATCCTGCCAAAAATATATTGCTGACTCTCTTTAACATATGGTTTCGTATGAAAATTGCCATTATTATAAATTTTTCGAATAAGTGCAATACATTATTGGTTTTGGGAACTTAATAGCTCCTAAAATACATAATAAAAAAACCAGGGCCGTATTTAAAAAAACAGTTGATGATGGCAGCTCAAAGACGAAACGTCGGTGTATAAATCTAATAACACTATCTTGTAGAACAGAAAAAGTAGCAATGGAAAATGTAAAAGTTATTTTGTTACATCCATTCAAATAAAGTCATAAAAAATAAAAACAAAATCACGAATAATCGGTTTTTTCCAAAAGTATGTATTCGAAATTTTTAAAGTTCTAAGGTGGCATTTTGATTAGCATCAAATTGCGCAACTTTGCCTTCATTTAATCGACCTCGTATCTCTTCAAGTTTTCGAGATCCTAATGATAAGACTCGAATTTGGGACACCCTGTACAAATTTACCTTAATACAATGGCTAATTTTTCCTCTGGGGTTATAGGATATTCAACTCTGATGTATGGCTCGGACTTTATATCGTCTTTTATTAAGTCAAGAATAAAACTAAACTGTGCTTTATTCAGTCTCAAATATTTTCTAAATTTTACTTCATCCTGTTGCAAATGTCGATTTATTAATGTATTATAACAACCCTCATCGCGTCTTTGCTGAAATATTGGATTTATAGGGGCATTGCCATGATTTAGGTTGGCTAATTGTAATAGTATTTTGTCATTCTCTTTTTCTTCTAACAATAAATATATTGCTAGATCATCCATCACGACTCTTACCAAAGATTATTCCCTTTACACTAATAATTTTGCTATCGCGAGTTTGAGCCGCGGTCCTAAGAAACCACCTGATTAAACAGCGGCCGCATGCGTTAGTCGCATTGCGTTAGTCGTATGCTACGGCCGCGTGGAAGGAACCACACCTTAAACTGGAATTAACCTAATATGATGCACCTGGGGTAAAATTAAAATATTCAAAAACACAAGATAATCTTTTCCGGGACTTAAAACGATGGGTTGCATGTCGTGGTTTACCCGTGTCAGGCAATAAAAATGTCTTACTTAAAAGATTAGTTGATTCATAAATAGCCTGCAAATTTATAGGATTTCTTTGCTTATTTTAGTACGATGCCTCAATGGCTAAGTAGGTATCACGTTTGACCAGTCAACACAAAGGTACCAGGTTTGATTCTACAATGAATCCAAGATTTTTTTAATAAAAAAGGCACTTTTGTTTTTAATAAAAAAAGTTGTTGGGGTCATGGTAGAATCGAACTCGGGGCGGTCGTGCTCCTGGACATTCCAATTCCAATACTGCTTTATTTATAATTAATTTGTATAATTTTAACTTAATAGTACATATAATATAATGATGTATTCTTCGCACTTTGCCGTTTACCTTTGCAGGTCTTGGCAAAGAGAATGCCGGCCAGTAGAGACTGGGCGGGGGAGCAATGGAGCCCGGTGGTAGCTTCAGGTTGTTTGGTTTATGCAGGTTCAGCTTTTACCGGTAGTAACCTTTCAAAAGCTCTTGAATTGTTTATTACCAAGGTGGTTTAAAAGGATATGTTTAAGTGATTTACTTATATAAATTTATTTAATTATTTTAACAGAAAAAAGATCCGCAATAAGCTGCTGGTCAAACGTGATATATAAAGAGCCATTAGGGCATTGCACCGAAATGAGCAAAGAAATCCTATAAATTTGCAGGCTATTTATGAATCAACTAACCTTTTAACTAAAACATTTTTATTACCTAACACGAGTAAACTATGATATGCAATTCATCGTTTTAAGTCCCGAAAAAAAATATTTTGTGTTTTTGAAAATTTTAATTTTGGTATAAAGGTACATTATCTTTGGTAAATTCCATTTTAATTCAGTACGTTTACGTTGTTGTGAATATAGAATTCAAATCATTTGTACCCCCCTACCAGTGCTGCCCCAGAGGATCTTTTTTAAGTCTTCAGAGGAATTCATAGATTGACCTAAAATTATGTATGTAGATTTTAAAGATTTAAATAAGTTTTAACTTATTTTTTATTGTAACGAACGACGTAGCTCAACTTTATTTTGGACTTTGAAAAATATTTTGTTGATACTTAAGTAATTCTAAAACCTTTTGCAAAAATAAAAAAAATAGAATGTCTTTTTATTGACTTCCTGCAAAATCTGATCTGCAGCTCTTATTGGCAATAATTCTATTTGTTTAAAGAAATACCTTAGAGGACTGGATCTTGCAAAAAAAAAAATAGAATGTCTTTTATTGACTTCCTGCAAAATCTGATCTGCAGCTCTTATTGGCAATAATTCTATTTGTTTAAAGAAATACCTCAGAGGACTGGATCTTGTCATAAACAAGGTCGATCTACCTAAAAACAATATTTAAACTAATAAATCATAAAAAAAACACTAACCATTTATTTAATCAATTAATCAGTGTGTCTTCTTAAGACAGTAAAACATAACTAATTTTCATATAATGATTTTCTTATATGTATACAAAACCTTACATCCAAGACCAACTTACTAACAGACCGACATTTTAATGGAAAATCCCATCAAGGTAACATTATAGGTTTGTTAATGGGAAATTATTTAAGTTTATATTATCATTTATTACTAAGTTGGATTTTTGGTAGATGCCCTTACCTTTACAAAAAAAAACAGGCTGTACAAGCTGGCCCCAATTTTAAAGTTGGCTTTGTCGTCAAGTGCTTATTTAATTTTTATGTTCTTTTCTAATTGAAGACTAATTCTCGGTAACGGTGTTATGTCATAATATTTTATTCAGTGTTTTATTACAGCATAGACTAGGTGCAACAATGAGACGAACTTTTTTTTCGGCATTCGAAGAGAAAACGAAATAAAATGTTAAAAAAGGGTACAGGTGTGCTAACAGCTGCTTTGGATGGTGCTCCCCACTTCGTCTCATTTTTGCTCCTCATTTATGCATTAATTAAATTCTGATAAAAATTTCTGACATAGCATCGTTACTTGAGGTATCAATCTACAATTAAAAAAAATATATTTTCAAAATCATATAAGCGATTCGCGGAGAAGCTAAAAATTACGGCCAGTTTGTAGTGGCCGGTTTTTTTATGGAAATAATTATTTTTATTTTCATACTTTCTTAAAAATAAGTTTTAAAGATTGACACTCTGGGTGTAAAATTTTCATAAAATGTATATTTTTTGAATTTAAATGATTGCATTATTAAAATAATCTTGTTTTTTAACGAAACTTTACTTATGTCCTTCTATGAAAGTATTAAACGATTTACCTGTTTGACTTACGTATGATTTTAAGCAAGAGCTACTATAAACTTTATATATCTTGATTTTGTTAATTTAATGGTTTCTCCTTTACTATTTCTGATAAAGTTTAAGCTGCTATTCATTTTGAAGCAATTTTTATCTCTCTCTTACTAAAATTGTTGCTGTGTTTTTTGTTGTATTTTACTAATTGACGTAAGTGTTTTGTGATCTAGGTTATGTTTTTATTTCTGACAAAATTCAATTTCAGAACCAGAAATAACCAGAGCCACAAGAAACAATAATAGTGTGTCGCACTGGAAAAATGTATGTTTTAGGTGGTATTAATTTTCTTCAATTCAAATCATATTTCTATGCATTATTTCAGATTCCACGAAGAAAATACACAACACTGCTATTTACCTTTAAATACGAGAGAAGGCACAAACATGGCTCTGTTTATTCCTCGTTGGATTTCCTGTAGTCTGTTGACACTAAAAATAAAATTAGTCCAAGCACGAACCAGAGTCAAATAACCATTTACAAACTTGAAAAGACACAATTAAAGTCCATTTATCACTATTCACTGTTTATCTCGAATGTATCGACCCAAAATTTGGCATTCGGCAATCAATACACATCGCGGTAAATCAGTTAAAATCTTCAATACTGTTTAATTGCCAAGGACAAAATAATGAAAAGCAAACCTTTATATTTTTATATTTTCACTTAATACCGTCGTTAAACGTAGAAAGCCAACCTTCACGAAAGCACTTGTTAACCGAATAAAAGAGATTTTTTATTTATTCTTTGATTAAATTCCAGGAAAATAATTATAACGCTAAAGAGGATTTTTCTTGTTTCAAAAAGGCATAAAGGTTGGTTAGACAAAGGCTTCTTGAAGTAAATTAAAATATTCAAAAGAACACGTTTTTAGAAAATGAGAATCCGTGTCTCTCTCCTTCTTGCTTTTTATTTTCAAAACAGTTTTTTGTCATTTAATATCAAACTAGATTTTTGTTACTTTGATATGATAAAAAAATTAGACACCTCCTCTTATGTGTTATATCCATAATTTCTACTTTTGTAACCCTTACACTGACCTCTAAATTATCGTATCACCTACAAAATCCAAAAAACATCAACAACACATTTTGGCCTTTCTTAGAAACCTATCAAGTGGTGACTTTGGTTTTTAGAAAATAGGTCTCAAGACAATTTTATCGTTTAATAGAAACAAACACCATTTTTTTGTGTAATAAATAAAATAATAATTAATAGTATAAAAATACGAAAACATTTTAAAAAACAAAAATTTTAAAACTACACTTTTGGCAAAAAATGGGGCCCGAAGTGCCTTAAAAACTATATGCAGCCAGTAACTGTCTAGGTAACAAGACGAGACCCAGTTGAAGAACTTATCTTACAAGACCTCATCCACTTTGTATTATTTAAAACATTGTTTTACTTGATACAAAAATCTCAGCCCTAAAATCAAAAAGTCAATGTCGAAGCAGGATACGAATAAAATTAAACTAGTCCAAAAATTGTTTTTAAAACCGCATAATAATTCCTCAAATGAAACGAAATTTTTTTGGTACTTTACCAAAAACATTGGTAAAAGCGTCTGTAACTTCTTTTTTAACCTGGACTTTTCAAGACGAAATTATTTTGATATCTTAAAGAAACCTCAAATTTTTGTGAGACAATGTGCTGCCAGTCTTACTCCCAATTAGTTGATATAACTCTTTCAGAGTTGCTTCTTTTCTTACAAAATATCGCATACTTTCTTTTATGAATACCAAAACAATTATCTGGGCTGAATGGCATACGAAATTTCTTTCTGATGATAAAAGAATTTTTTAGATTGCTAGAAAACTGCATGCATTCTCAAAAAAGGAGGGGATCTTAAACTTTTCGTTCTAATTCTATTTCGATCTTTATTGCTTAGCTTTTGTGAGAAGGGTAATGAAAAAATTTATCAATCTCCAAATTTTAAAATATTCGGAGAACAAAATAGTTATTAAGGTATCAAGGGTATTATAAGGATAATAACGCTTGAGGTCGATGGTGTGTTCGAGGCCTTTGCCGAAAGTTGACCGAAAGCGTTATTATCCTTAATACCCGTGGTGCCTTCAACGTTTAAAGTCCGACTAAATATTCTTTATATGATAAAAATTTGAATACATTTTGAATGTATTAGTTTAAACCAAATCAAGTACTAGCATTTACCTGAAAAAATTGTCGAAACGTAATTGTGGTAACCATGGTTGTAAGTTATTTGTCAATAAGACAGCAGATAAAAAATAAGTTTGCGATTCAGACATAAAAATGTCCGAAGTAGTGAGAAATACCCATCTCCCCCAAGATATTTTAGGAAAAGCTGCTAAAGCTGAGCATGCGCTTGTGCCAGAAAAAACTAGGCGGATTTACGAGAAAGAATATTTTCATTTTGAGGTCTGGCTGACGGAACACTGCGTGGACCGTGTGGACGAAACCGTTTTGATGGCTTATTTTTAAGATTTGTCAGAGTCATATTCTCCAAATTCCCTTTGGAAAAATTTTTCAATTTACGTAAAGAATTAATGGTTATAAGAAAAAAAAATAAAAAATTGATTTTTTGGAAAGTTCCAAAAAACGGAAAAATTATCAGCCTAAAAGTGGAAGGTTCTGCTCGGGTTTTTTTTTTGGAAAAAAGCGGATGAAAAATTTTGGCAAGAAAAAGTTGCATTGGGAAAAGGGGGTTTTTTTGGGCTTTGAAAGGGCTTGTAAAAAAGAATTTTTTCCGATGGGGGATAGGGGGAATATTATTATATTTATTACATTCCACAAATTAAAAATGGGAAAACAAGGAGCTTTTTTTTTTATAAATGAAATGTGCACAAAAGAATTTTTTTTTTCCCAATAACATTTTTTTTAAGTAAAATAAATTTAAATATTCAGAAGGATAAAATTTTTTTGTTTTATTTCCCTATTTAAAAAAAATTTTTTAAACTAACCCAAACCCAATTATTTTTTAAATTCCAACAAATTGGGAACCAAATTTTCCTAGCCCAGGGGGGAAAAAACCCCGGGGAAAGGTTTGGGGAAAGTTTTTAAGTCAAAAATTTAAAATTTTTTTCTTTTGAGGGCAAAAAAAATTTTTTAAAAATTTTTGTGGGGTTTTTTTTTTAAAAAAAAATTTTTTAAAAAAACCCCCCTTTTTTTTTTTTTAAAAAAATTTTAAAAAAAAAAATTTTTAAAAAAAAAAGGGGGGGAAAAAAAGTTTTTTTTTAAAAACCCCCGGGGGGTTTTAAAAAAAAATTTAAACCCTTTTTTTTTTAAAAAAAAAAAAAACCCCAAAAAAAAAAAGGGGGGGGCCCCCCTTTTTTTTTTAAAAAAAAAATTTTAAAAAAAAAATTTTTTTTTTGGGGAAAAAAAAAAACCCTTTAAAAAAAATTTTTTGGGGGTTTTTTAAAAATTTTTTTTTTTAAAAAAAAAAACCCCCAAAAAAAAAAAATTTTTTTTGGTTTTGGGGAAAAAAAAAAAATTTTTTTTTTTTTAAAAAAAAATTAAAATTTTTTTTAAAAAAAAAAATTTTAAAAAAAAATTTTAAAAAAAAAAATTTTTTTTAAAATTTAAAAAAAAAATTTTTTTTTTAAAAAAAATTTTTTTTTTTTAAAAATTTTTTTAAAAAAAAAATTTTTTTTTAAAAAATTATAAAAATTTAAAAAAAATTTTTTTTAAAATTTTAAAAAATTTTAAAAAAATTTTTTTTTTTTTTTAAATTTTTTTTTTTTTAAAAAAAATTTTTAAAGGGGGTTTTTTTTTTTTTTTTTTAAAAATTTTAAAAAAAAAATTTTTTGGGGTTTTTTTTTTTTGGGGTTTTTTTTTCCCCTTTTTTTTTTGGGGTTTTTTTAAAATTTAAAAAAATTTTTTAAAAAATTTTTTTTTAAAAAAAAAAAATTTTTTAAATTATTTTGGGGGGGGGGAAAAAAAATTTTTTCCCCTTTTAAAAAATTTTTTTTAAAAAAAAAATTTTAAATTTTTAAAAAAAAAAAAATTTTTAAAAATTTTTTTTTTTTTTAAAATTTTTTTTTAAAATTTTTTTTTAAAAATTTTTAAAATTAAAAAAAAATTTTTTTTTTAAAAATTTTTTAAATTTTAATAAAAAAAAATTTTTTTAAATTTAATTTTTTTTTAAAAAAAATTTTTTAAAAAAAAAAATTTTTTTAAAAAAATTTTTTTTAAATTTTTTTTAAAAAAAAAATTTTTTTTTTTTAAAAAAATTTTTTAAAAATTTTTTTTTTATTTTATTTTTAAAAAAATTTTTTTAAAAAATTTTAAAAAAAAAAATTTTTTAAAAAAAAAAATTTTTTTAATTTAAAAATTTTAAAAAAAATTTTTAAAAATTTAAAATTAAAAAATTTTTTAAAAATAAATTTTTTTTTTAAAATTTTTTTTTTTTTTAAAAAAATTTAAAAAAAAAAATTTTTTTTTTAAAAAAATTTTTAAAAAATTTTTTAAAAAAAAAAATTTTAAAATTTTTAAAAAATTTTTTTTTTTTTTTTAAAAAAAAATTTAAAAAATTTTATATTTAAAAAAAAAAATTTTTTAAAAAAAAAATTTTTTTAAAAAAAAATTTTTTAAAATTTTTTTTTTAAAAAAAAAAAAAATTTTTTTTTTTTTAAAAAATTTTTTTTTTTTTAAAAATTTTTTTAAAATTTTTTTTTAATTTTTAAAAAAATTTTAAAAAATTTTTTTTTTAATTTTTTTTTTTTTAAAAAAAAAAAAATTTTTTTTAAAAAATTTTTAAAAAAAAATTTAAAAAAAAAAAAAAAAAAAAAAAAAAATTTTTTAAAAAAAATTTTAAAAAAATTTAAAATTTTTTTTTTTTTTTTTTTTTTTTTTTTTTTTTTTTTTTTTTTTTTTTTTTTTTTTTTTTTTTTTTTTTTTTTTTTTAAAAAAAAAATTTTAAAAAATTTAAAAAAAAAAAAAAAAAAAAAACCCCCCCTTTTTTTAAAAAACAGGGTGTTAAAGTTTTTTTTTAAATTTTTTCTTTTTTTTTAAAAAAAATCTATAAAAATTTTTAAATATTAGGGAAAATTTGGACCCGGGGGTTTTTTTTGGGATGACGGATTCGAATCAATCTTATTACGGCTTTTTACTTGTGGGGGGCCACCTACACCCTTTTTCTTTTTTGAAAAATTTAAATTTTTTGGGAAGGCACTGTATTACTTTTTTTGGAAATTTAAAAACCCGTTTTATTTTTTTTACGTAAAAAAATTTATCCCCTTAAAAACCCAAATGAAAAAACCTTTTTTCGAGATATTTAAATTTTAAAAAAAAAAACCCCGCATGCCCGGGCTTTGGGATTTTTTTATAGCAAAATTAAAAAAAAAATTTTAAAAAAAAAGATAATTAAACTTTATGTTTTTTTTAAATTTTTTAAAAAAATTATTTTCTTAAATTATGTTCCAAAACAAAAATTTTTTTAAAAAAAATAAATAAAAATTTTAACACCCTGTATATCGGAAACGAAGGCCTTGCGGACCCATATGTGTAAAGACTTTTATACTTATTTTTGGACCCTGAGTACGTACCTGAATTTAAGTATTGACATTTCCTCATGAATCACCCTGTATACAAAATACCAAAAATACACTAAAAAAACCCAAATACTAAAAAAAGGGAAATTTAGTATTTTTTATTTTTTAAATAAAAAAATAAATTTCCCAAATTTTTTTTATCCAACGGGCATGTAATTTTAAGCTTCATTTTCTTCATTCTAATTTTAAATTCTTACCTGATAATTCAGATATGGTTGTGGTATAGTGTAAGGTGGATCCCAAATATATTAGCCGACTACTGTTGGACCCTCAAACGTGATACAAAATGAATTATATGTTGTTAAAAAGTGATTAATTTTTTTTTAAAAATTGTAAAATTTACTTGACTGCTTATGATTTAAGTTCCTCTTTTTTTTTTTTTCCTTTTTTGAAAACGTCTGGGTGATAAGTATAAACCGAGCTCGTATTTAAATTTCGGACATTACAGCTGATACAAAATTCCAAAAAATATCAGTTAAAAAAAAAATGCCAACAGGTTATTTATTATTTTTTCCAAACTTTTAAAAAAAGGGTTTTTTATTAGTTTTTAAAAAAAAAATTTATGTTTAAAAAATTTATTTAAATTTTATTTATGAAGCAATTCATTTAATTACGAAATACTTAGTATTGTGAATTTGACGATTTTTATATTAAAAATACTAAGAACTCGGATATTCCGAGTAAACCAATAAACTCTACCAATTATCAAAAACTTATGAGCACTTTAAACTTCTGCAGTTTTTAACTGCTTATTTGTTTATTTAGGTTTGTTCCTGACAGCTAAATTAAAATATTTTTCCAAACGACTTCCGCTATATTTAAACTCGTAAACGGACGGTTTCACATCCAAAAATGTCTAAGCCCTTATGAGTCAGTTGTAAAAAGAAAATTAAATTACTTATGGTCAATTAATTGCATAATGCCACATTTTATAAATTGGGGCTAGAATGAGATAAATTTTGCAAAAAGTTCTTTACATTTGTAATTTAGTTAACTTATATTACTAATAATATTTTAATATATTATATCATAATTAATATTCCCAACGGATTTAAAATTTTATTTATAATAATATATAAAATGGTTATTTACTCAAAATTATAAAGTAGTTTCAAATTACAAATCATTATTAAATGAACAAAAATTTTTTGTTTGGAAATTTTCTGCAATCTGACAGAGTGCACCAGGCAATTATATTTACTAATCCAGCAGTCCGTTAAACAATGCCATACTGGTAAAATTTTTAACCGAACCGGTTAAGTAATTGAAAAGTCCTCGTTGGGTACACGCCAAAGGAAAATATAAAATATATCAACAAACTGGTTAAGGTTATGGCGTTTTGACAAAACGTTTATTAGGAAGTGTCTCCAGAAACAAATTTAACTAAAAGGGTTCTTCTTTGTAAAATAGGTCATTATTGTAATACATTAAAAATACTTTATTGTTTAAAAACGGAATTAAAACATTTTAAAGCTGCTGTGGCCAATTTTGGTTATTCTCTAAAGTAACACCCACAGGATTTAATGACGGCTCTCTTTTTTGCGATAGCAAACATGATTGCATTTTTAAGGTGTTAAACTGAATAAGATTTTTGGTGCCCCAATTCAATTAAAACACTTGTTTACAATGAATCTGTTGCCGGGAAAATTTTCGCTGTTGTTGGCTAATCATGGCATGCTAAGCTCAAATATATAATTCAATTTTTTTGATTAGCTCTAGTTATTGAGCTTTAGATATCTACGGAAAGAAAAAAAACACATAAAGGACACCACAATTTCCTTATGAAAAATGAGTTTCGGACAAAAATTGTTTTCAAACTTTGCATAGTGATAGTTCTTAACACGCTGATTACAAGTCTTCACGGGCACAAAACCCGCAAACCCCTCCAACCCCCCCGAAATCACCCTCAAAGGTGACTGGGGTTCTTTTAACTAATAGTTTGGTCAATTGTTTTGCAAAATTTTTTGATAGTGCTGTCGAATTGAAGCCAAGTGGCTTAGTGGAATAGTTACAAAGCTACAACCTGACATTTTCTGTAGCTGGATTTTTTACGGGCTATGTAGCCACTCCCTCCAATACCACCTCCCCCGACTCCAGACTCCAATCCCACCAACTACTAAAGTCTGCTTCCCTGTTAAAGGGGGGCGAAGTCATTTTATTATGAATTTCATTTCACGGCCAGCTGTATGGCCACTTGTTACCCTTTAACCCCAATAATTGGATACCCACTCACACCTCCGCCCCTTGTCCCTGCCATGTAAAGTTCCTGCTTGTAGCAAATTTTTTTCCAGTGTAGGGTAACGGAATACTAACCAATACCCTTTAACCTCACAACTCTCCACACTCTCCAACTATTACTATGCAAAGTTTGAAAGCAATTGGCCAAAAACCATTTTCCATAGGAAACTTGCGGGTTCCTTCATTAAGAAAAATGTATTATTATTTATTAAGATGATTACTTTTATTATTATTTATTTTTTTATTATTTATTTTTTTTTATTTATCTGAAAAGAGTAAAACACACATGTTATCAACAAACAAATACACTTAAATGATGAAAATCAACAATAAAGTATTTGACCTGCACAAAAATTTTTGGGAGCAAATTTAAAAATAACATGCAATAAGCAAACAACAGCCATCATAAAATTGGCGGCAACAGATAAAAAACAAAATTTTGTAAACCAGTGTAATAATCAAAAGTCTTGTGAAAGATATCTACATTATCTTGCTTTTTTCCAAACCAGGCCAAAAACTGGCTTGAGAAAGTAAATACTCCATTGAAGGGTAGTACAGTCAGTAAAACCATAGGTCGAAGTGATTGTGGGGGTGATAAAATTTTTGGCGTAAATAAATTCAGTTAAGGCCGGTACTAGGTCCTGTGGTATTACAGCATTACCTTCGTAAAAGCTAAAAAAAATAACCATTTATACTATGTATAATGACTAATATAAGTGAGATTAAAAAACTGAAGAGCCAGAAACAGAGCTTACGTACTGCACCGTAGAAAGAAAGTTTTTTGGGGAGCCCATTATGATAGTGCGTAAAATTTTCAGTTTTTTCAAATATTTTTAAATTTCTGGCTTAATAATCTTATTTATTCCCTTGCAAACAACTAAGATAAGAGATGACTTAAGAATGAGTAATTTTATAATTGTAAAAAAATTATAATTAAAGTGAATTTTACATTATGATGTAATAATGTCAAACCGGTGGTTTTATTTTTTTGTTTTATTTAAATTATTAACAATATATTATTATAAAGTAAATTTATTAGATACACCATACAAAAATATAAGATCCCTCTTTAATCAGTTTAAGTATTTTTTGGGAAGGCCGAATCTTAGGAATTTAAAAAGCGCGTTAATTTGATCAGGAACTTAGAGTTTAGGTATTGAAAAATATAGTAAATCGTTTTTTTTTGTATTACTAAGGTATAAGGAAAAAAGTAAATTTAATGTTATGAATAAGTAGATTTAGGAGAGTTGTAGCTGGTATTGCCGAAGCTGTTATTGATGCAAACGCAGATAAAGGAAAATTAAAGAAAGACAAAAGACATAATTAAATGATGAAATCTATATCAATACAAACAAAAAAAGAAGACTTTATTAAAAAGAATTATCTGTAAAAAGGTGATGGGTTTAGTTATTATACTCGCAATCTTTATTTACATTAAAGGGTTTTTTATAAAAATTATTAACAATAAAAAACATTTTTGGTTTAAATAATGGATATTGTTTTAGCAAACTACGCCAGTAAGTTTTAAAAGAGCGGTTAGGAGTAATCGTATTTATTTTTTTTTAAATAGTTGGACTTTATATGACTCTTTTGGTTAAAACAATTAATACTTTAACGTAATGTTATATTTGTAGCTAAACCCATGACACTCTGTATATCTAAATTAACTTTTATTGTTGACGGTCAAAATTAGTTTGCAAGTTATTTTAGCCACGCGGTGCGTTAAATAAAGGCAGTTATAATTCATTCGTTTCAATATATTTCTTTGCTACAAGAAATACAATCGTAAATCGTAAAATAATTGGGAGCTAAACTTTATTGTCGGCAGAATTATGAATTATTGAGAAAGTTAGCGGTAAGTTTCCCTCAAATATATTGTTATATTTAGCGAATAAAATATTATTATTTTTAAATCTACATAGTAAAGCAATTTTTTTGGAAATAGAAACATGGAATCTAATTTCATATCTATAAGTCCATTTTTAAAATAAAGTTTATGCTGCTCTTTTCTAATAACAAGTCTTATAAGAGCTTGATGAATCTTAGATTATTGCTCTCGACCAGGGGCGGTCTGGCGGCTCTGGGGGCCCTCGGCTGAAATCCGTCCGGGGCCCCCTTCAGAATAACCACTTTACCCCCCTCCCCCACCAACTCACAACACCCTGAATTAGTGCAATTAACTGCTTAAATTTATTTACAAGCATTGCATACACTGTTGAATCATAATTTTTACATTTGCATGTTCAAATTATAAACTATAAGTTACTAAACATTAATTTTGTGGATGATAAATGATCAAAGCTGAATGGTTACTTATATTTTCTTCATAATATTAACTGTAACCAAATGGCAAATCGTGCATTAAACAATGAAATATTAGGATGTAGTTTAAAAAAAATAGTCAAAATCATAAAAAAAACTTTAAGTATTTTTACATTTCATACATCTTAGTTGATACAGTTCCAATAGGTTCTTTTTAGTTCTAAGCTACTTTCTGCCACATTGTCAATTATTTCATTTTCTTTAAGTTTAAAAACAAGTCCCTTCCAACATTCATTAACAGCAGATCTGCCATCAGATCCTGGTTCAAATTGGCCCTCAATCTATTTTTTACAATTTTCAACTTGGAGAAAACCCTTTCACAGGTTTCTTGTGTGCTTCGTAGGGTTTAACGTATTTGTAAGCTTGGTAGAGGTTGAGGAATAACCCAGATTGAGACAAATCGTGTACAACGTAGAATGCACATGAGAGGCATTTAAAACATCGTCCGTCCCTCGAGCACTTTGGAATCATTTCCCCTTCACATTTACTGTTCCTTTGATCGTCTTTATTCTCTTTCTCTTCAAATTCATTTCCAAGTTCTTCCATCGTTTGTTTACGTTCGGTTTCATCGCTGTTGGTAAGCAGCGAGGGGATAAAACTGTGGTAAAGGTTTGCGAACTGTTTCAGCTCTACAAGTAAAAGGGTTTTGTCTATTTTGATTAGCTCCGAAATTGAGTTTAAAGTATGGGTCTGGATTTGGAAAGAGTCCTTCTTTATCTCGTTAAACGTTTTTGCCTCTAGCCAGGAACAGTCGTCCAGTAACTTTTCATTTGGACTAAAACAATCTTGTATACTGTTTCTGGCTCTATCTAGGACTTTAAAATATATATGCTTGAACGTATTCAAAGAACTAAAACCCGCGGCTTCGTCTTTTGATTTTTCCCCATCCATTCTTTTTTTTCGATTTTTTTGCTCCACAAAATTCAATTTAATTAAAACTTCTTTGTCTTCAAAATAACTTTGTTTTTTTTGCGAATTTTTTTGATTTATCATACAAAAATTGGAAACGTTCGGCGCTTCTTTTATTGGTTATGTTCTTAAGAAAGTTACTTATTAAATGCCACTCCTTGGAATAGTCAATGTCTTTCGCTTGTAGGTACTTTGAAACGGGGGATGTGACAGAAAATATGTCGAGTAAAGAAAATGTCACAAAAATGTTTTCAAACTTGCCCCAGTGTTTAATTAAGGATCTAGCGACAAACTTTGTTTTTGGGTCAAAAATACGACGGAAGTACCAAAGAGTTTTTTACATACATTAATACACTTAAAATGCATTTATATGGTTATAAATAAGCCCAAAATTTAGGTATTATAAACTGGCATTATTTAAAGTTTTGCAATAAAAGTAATTGATTCCATATTGCAACAACATTTATTCGATCCGTACTTTTGTTCTCATTATTTAGCACCTTCGGAGGCCCTCGGCGATCGCCGACCAGCCGACCTGGCCAGGCCGCCCCTGCTCTCGATACATCTAACACAAGGTGCGCTTTACACTTTCTTGCTATTGTTATTTATCTAACTTTGTACCTAGATCTATGGTTACATGTCTAACCAACATAAATCTGGTATAGGTAATAGATAGATACTTCAAGTTTTAGGATATTCTGCGAAGGCTTAAAGCTTTGAGTAGATCCTCTGCTGACCTAATATTAAATGTTTGTACACAGAGCGTGCGAATAAAAAGGAGAAAAATATTTTCTAGCTCAAAAGAGAGATTTGAGCTTTTTTAAAGCTGTTGTGGTCATGGGCAAAATGTGTTTGTCCTAATTAGGAATTAGGAAAAAGGAAAAGGAAACGCCCGCAAGTTAAATAGGACTTTGTTCTGTGGGACTAAACTTTTATAAGTAAAGAGTGAGTATTGACAGCCCTATTTCGTAACAGCAAAGATAATTACGTTCTGAGGTATAAAGTTGGCCAAGGTATTTGGTGCCCTAATCCAGTATTAATTAAATGTCGCATTACCCTCCGGTTGTATTCCAAATCAGGCTTACAGATTGGCTTGAAAGACGAAATACCTGAGTGAAGGGTACTATCGTCAGCAAAATTATAGATGAAATTATTTATAGAAGAGAATAATCGTTTTGTGGCCATCTACAATAATTGATATACGTCGATTGAAAAGGAAACCAGTTATTCAAAAATAAAGTTTAGGGGAAAGAACCTTCCTTAACTGCGAAGGGTGTCAGGATTTCCATGTAATTGCAGGGTATCTTCGTTATTATTAAAAATGTAGTCTTTGAGAAAAGTCGCTATTTTTTGATGAAACGAAAGATGACACTAAATTTTTTTAATGGCTCTCTTCGTTTTTGAAATACTAGGCGATTTAAAAAAAATTGAACATTCCCCGTTTTCAGTTAGTTTTTAACTCACAAAAAAGTAAAAACTGATATTAATAGACATACCAATTATACGATTTTTATTATGGAACACCCTGTATGTTTGTTTTTTAAATCGTCCAATTATGCCGGATGATAGCTATGCAGGAGTATATAGTACTTAATAACTATTTCATGTTTTTACACCTTGTATCGATGTTTTAACTTTTAAAATTTAATTTCGCATAGTTGGCAGTGATATAAAGACTTTATACACAATAGAATAAAGATAGTCGTCAGTCATCCATATATTTCTTTAAAGATTACAGCAACATATGAGTTTTAACACAATTATTTAAAATTAATAACTTTATATAATATTGAGTTTAAATGTTTTATCCGTCATTTATTAATTTTATATAAAAATATAACATTAAATGCCAGTTTCACAAACAGCGAAATGTTTGATATGCTGGAATGCTTTATACAATGCGATAAAAATAGTGATCAGGCATCTGACATGTGTCTAGAAAGGTATTTCTTTTTGATTTTTTATTTGCCCGATGGTTTATTGGGCTTTACAATTTCATTAGGTACCCTAAAAGAAGGCAACTACATCAAGTTATATTTTTGGAATCAAAACAAAGCTTATATCATATAAAGATATATAACCCTGTTTAAAAAATTATGACCCAACAATAAGTTAGGGAAGTTATTGTTTTGTCAATTCTAGAATATACCCCTCTACTCTTCTGCAAAAATATTGGATTGGTACCCATGGTAATGGTTAAAATAAAATTAATAAATATATAAAAATGGAGAACTAATTTTTTTTTATAAATAATACTTTAGTTGAAATTATTGAAATACGGCTTACTACGCAAAATTAATGTTTTAATTTTAAAAGTTTAAATAATGGACTAAAAATATATTTTTGACAAAAATCTAACTACACCACTAAAATTTACGTAAAAATTCCTAATATTATCAGTTTTTACTTCTGTTGCAAGTTAAGAGATAACTATACCAAGGGGGGGGGTCTAAAAATGATCCACCAGAACACCCCCTCAGAGTTCTTTTTTTACATCCAAGTCTTTAATTCCTGTAATAATGGACAGCCTTTTCCAATTAAAAACCCAGAATTTATTCGTACGCAAGCCTTTATGTCTTGGTGTATTATCGTATATAATATTATAAGATAAAAAAGTTGTCGGGAAAATATTTCTATTGTATAAAAGTTTGTTGCTTTGCAATTTTGTAAATGACATTTACATTGTAAAAAACCTCATAAACGAAATTGCCATGAAATCAACAAACTTAAATAAAACAAGAGAAATATTTTGCCTAATAATTTTTTTCTTGAGTAATATTCGACAAGACTATTTTACGAGAAAACGAACCTAATTTTAGCTAGAAACCCAGTGTTTATTATCAGACTGACAATAGTTTTTTTCTTTATCCTAGCAAAATTTTGTCGCAGAGAAACCATTATGTTGGTTGTGTCCCAGTATATGGACCGGCAAAGGGTATTAGATGCGCAGTTTAAAAGTTAGATTTTATGGGCGGAAAAATGTGTCCGTGCGCTGTGGCGGTAGTCATCGCTTAGAGTCTTAAATCATGCGCAGAACGGATCGGCAGAGCGATTTTATTTACACGTTTTTCGCCGTGTGAGTGACGTGTGAGGTTTTTTAGTTTTTGGACTGACTTAATTTGTGATTTGTGATAGAATTTCTATATAATTATAGATTCTAAACAAGTTTTACTGTTTCATTGACTTATTTTGTGTCTACTGGTAGTATTTATACATTCCTTTTGTTCATAAAAAAAATTATAAACTGTTTTTTGGTGATCCGCCCGGAAGGCGAACATTTGTGCAAGAGACAAAGAATAGCGGTATAACCTTTCTCTCTCCCTCCGACGTGCCCATTGGTCGGTGGAAGGAGTATATATACCCGGTCTGCGTGATGATTGGTCGGCCTCTCGTCGATTATTCGGTTCGTTGAAGCCACGGAGAAAGGTTATACTATGATTATTTTTTCTCTCTTGCACGTTTATTTGCACTGCCAAACGGAAAGGCTGCCTCTAGTAAATATATGCTCATTTGTATAAATAGATTAAAGATGTTTACAATATCTTATTATCGCTATTAAAAACATAAGGCTAAACATTTAACGTTATTTGAATAAAAAAATGTTCCCTTCTGTTTATAAGTTTGTTCCAATCTCGCAGAAAACCGTTTATTGTACGGCCATATGCTAGTCCAGTCAAATAAACCCATTTCTAGCCGATAGATGACAGACGATCCCTTTACTGATCCCCAATCAAAGCAGAACCCTTTAAATATACAGAAAGCGTTCAAACTTCGTTATTTTTAAACTGACATAAAACCGTGTAAAATCGACACTCACGTTTTAAATCGATTTAAACAGTTTTGAAACCGTTTCACGGCGGTACAAAGACTGGGTCTTAAAACAAACCTTTGATTAGCCCCTTATTTTTTGCTATTTAAATTTTGTAATATACATTTTGTTAACCTATTGTCTATATTACCAAAGAATATAAACCTCAATAAGAAGCGACATAAAGTTCCCAATGGCATTGGTTATATGGGAAACAAATTTCTGACGTCACGTGTAGACGAAATGACACTTAAACAGCTTGGGGGTACATTGAGAGAAATATCAACGGTAAAAATTCAGTTTTACAGGGGACAAAAATTTATATGTATAACTATACATTGCAGTCCTGGAAAATCGTCCCTTTCAATGAGTTTTTTTTGTAGTCTTTTTAGGGTTGGTTATTCTTAAAAAAGATTAGATTATTTTTGAGAAAAATTAGTTTTGGGCAAAGCGATGTTTACACGGGATTAAATGTTGCAATTTTTCTTAAAAAAATTAATATTATGTAATTTTTGTGTAAACAGATGTAAAATAATTATAAGAAATCTTTATTTCAAAATTGTAATAAAACAATAAGTACTTATATACTATATAAGGTTTTTGAGGTCTTCGAGTACCTATGCAGAATTAAATTTTGTAATCCATTTTACGTCTAACTAATTTGACTGTATAACATTTTGGAAAAAAACGAATAGTATACAGTTTTTTTGCTTCTGCTAATTATCTTGATGTACATCTCCTATTTCAAAGAAAAAAGAAAAAGTTTTAAGGTATGTGATTCTATGGGTTTCAAGTTAAACAGTGGAGGGATGTTTTTTTTTTGTTGAAAACGTACCTATACACCATAATACTTACCTTTACTATAAATGTATATCCTTTCATTTTTACTGTAAAAAAAACACTACAATGAAGTTTAATTTTTTTATTACATAAACATATAATTTAGCATTTCCTATATTGGTAACAAAAACAAAATTTCTTAGTAAGAATATATTAATATACAATGTACACCATGCTTCAATAAAAAGAGGGTTACCCATTAAATTAATTAAATTTGAAAGTAGGTTTATGATATGGAAACAAATCTCAGATATTTTGGAAAGAATAGAGTGGAAGAACTTGATAATATCACTTGAAACATCACTAAAATAAACAATTTTAGTTTTTTAAAGGCTAAATGACAAGGCTAGAGCATGAATGTTCAAGGTGAGATGAAAAATAGTGACTTAAAAAAAAAAGTAGGCAAACAGTTTATTGAAATGACAAAATATGAAAGTTGCATCGACTGGTTACGGTGACTATAAATTTATTATATGTGTGATATAATTTTTAGTTTTATTATCTTTTGACTGGTACCAAAGAATATAAACCTCAATTTTATATTCTTTGATATTACTACCTAACATAATTTATATATTTATAAAAACCCAAAATAAAATAATTTAGAATCTAGATATATAAAATAGTGTTTTGTGAACCAATTGGGGAAAGCACTATTTATCGTATCGAGCAGAGCAAAAAAATGTAAGTTATAAAAACAGTGTTTCCCAACGCGTTTCAAGGAATATTTTTTTCTAATTTTAAATATAATATGATTCTTTATAATTTAAGTTTAAAATATAAAAAAATTAAAACTCATTGACGTCAAATATCTTAGTTTTCATTACCAGTTGCGAAAAATTTTACTTTTTGTAACTTGCTATAAAAACTAAGATATTTGACAACATCCATGAGTTTTGAAAAGTGTTACTTTAAATGTTAAAATCAGAAAAAATATATTTTATGAATATAAATTAATTAAGGATGTATAGAAATTCCCAAGCCGGCACTGGTCCTCTATTTTAAATACGCATGCTGGATAACCGTATGTTTGTTTACTGCGCGCTAGCTTAAACTTGCCACAAACGCGATTAGCGATTTTATATCTAAAGTTAGGTTATCTATGAAGGATGGACATTTTGCCAGTGTAAAACACTCTAATAAAATAATCTATGAAATAAAAAAACTAAGCAAATTTCATATTAGTTTTAATAATAAGCAGATTAACATACTTCTGAGACGTATCTGGCCATTTAAGAAATTGCAATTTTCTCTGGAATAGATCCTGCATTGTTTACACTCTGTTCTTTTGCGGTGGCAGGCATAAAACTTTTATTTCTTAATAACTGGCAATATCTCCCGGCCTAATAAAAGTTTAATAATTTCTTTCTAGGCCAATATTGAAGTTTATTAAAAGGAGAAAAGTTAATTTTATTTTTAACTTCCAAGATGAAAAACGGCTTAGGATATTATTTCGAAGAACAATTATTTACTTTAATGTGGTTTATTAAAACTCTGAAATAAGTATCAGGGGATAATTTAATTTTTTATAAAAGGTGTTATTTACAACTTATATAATTTTATAGATCCTAATTTTAAGACTCTATAGAATAAAATGTTTAAAATATACAGTATTTAACAAACTTATTAATAAAAACTAAAGGGTAAGGCAATGAAAGTAAGTAAATAACAACAAACATCGTCTGGGTAATGTCATCTAAACCAGACCCACACTTTAGCGTGGGTTACAAACCACACCCAATAACACACGGTGTACCGGGTGTCCAGATTTCGTTGTAATTGCAGGATATCTCAGTTATTAAAGATAGAGACTTGCGAGGTTTTCGCAAAGTGTCGCTACTTTTTTATGAAAGGATGGTGACACTAAAAGAATTTTTATTGCTTTCTTCGTTTTTGGCATTTAGAAAGAAATTAATTTTATTCCATTTTTGGTCCTTCGTATTTCCGTTAGCTTGTAACTTACAACAAAAGTAAATACTCATATTAGTAGGCATTTTTACGTAGAATCCAGTGGTGTATTTAAATTATATTTAAATTTAATATTTTTCTAGATGCGGCACAAAAATACATATGTTTTTTCTTATGGACCACCCTGCAAGTTTTTAAATCATTAAATTTTGTTGAATGAAACCTTAAAAATATATAATACTTAAAAAGTTATTTTATTCTTTTCGTGACATTATATATATATATATATATATATATATATATATATATATATATATATATATATATATATATATATATATATATATATATATATATAATGTCCGCGGATGAAGTTAACAAGAGGACAAATGGACCAAAAATTCTGCTCGTCAAAAAAATATAAACTACATTAAGAAAATAGATTGTTGTCATACAGGGCGTCTCAAAAATGCAAAAACAATATCAAACAAGAGCAAACTGTCGTTTTTTGGCGTTTTACCGTAAAATAATAAATAAAAAACTTGCTCCAAATTTATTTCTTATCTTGATTCCGAACTTACTAAAGAAAACTTAAATTTACGAAAAATAAAAAAAGGAACATTTTTGCAAGTACGCATTTTACATTTACATTTTTTTTATTGTATGTTTATTTTTATTAATGTTTAGTAATGTACCGGTATTTTTTAAGTAAAAGTAGTAAAATGCGTACTTGCAAAAATGTTGATTTTTTAATTTTTTTCCTAAATTCAATTTTTCTTCGGAATCAGGTTGAGAAGTAAATTTGGAGCAACTTTTTTATTTATTATTTTACGTTAAAAGGCTAAAATAATACTGTTTGCTCTTGTTCGATTTTATGTTTTTGCATTTTTGAAACGTCCTATACTATAATAATGTATTTTTTGATTGTAGTTCATATTTTTTCGACAAGCAGCAGCATTAACTTATATCGTTGATATTTTTCTCACAATTTATGTAAAATTAGAAAACTTTATTCTTTTAAGCGTTTTTCCCTAACCTGTCAAGTATAGGGAGGGGAGGAGCGAAGGTATACCTGTAAAAAATTAAATAACTTTTTTCGGCTTAACCGATTTTGATAAACTTGGTCTGATTTGAAAGAGCTTTACCAAGGCTTTAGATAACATATTGGTATAATTAATTTACTTTTTTGTTTTATCCCTAAAGACTAATTTGTGTTAAAGTTATAAATTTTGTCATTTTTTTCAAAAAATTTAAATGCAATGGTATTATTATTATAAGCCCATTAAAAGGAGCAAAAAAAGTAAAGAAACTAAAAACCACATTTCGATATCTTAATTAATTCTCGACTTATTGTCGAAAAACTTCATTACTCGTATTCTTTCCTATTTTAAGCTGTCAGATAAACTCCGCGGCGTTTTTATCGAGAGTGCCGACATGTCAAAAATCACAGAAAATAGGGACGTCAAAAATGACAAGTACATTGTTTGTCAAACGTGATAATTTAGGAGTAGTGTTGGTAATAGTAATTTTGAATTTAGTTCTTGTTCATCGCAGTTTATCGTTATTATTATTAGTAGTAGTGTTGGTAATAGTTATTAGGTAATTTTAAATTATGTCTTATTTTACTACCGAGGCATACGATATGCTCGCCGTTTATTTTGAAAAATTTCAAAATGCCTCTATTACTGCAAGACACCTTTCCGAAAGGCATTTTAATAAAAATGTGTTCAGACGTTCGGCGACCCGTTTAAGAGAAACTGGAAATGTGCTTCCTATTCCAGCACAAATACAATTAGCCAGAGCCCGTAGATAATATTAAATCAGCTATTATTATCCACGAGCCGTGTAATTATGAATGCTGTTATTAAATTCATGATAAAAAAATAATGGAAATATTATTGATATTTAATATTCGTAGAAAAACAAATGGTTTTTGTTGTCATGGCATTCTCGAGAAAAACGTCGCGTTCCTTATCTGACAACTTGAAATAGGAGAGAGTACGAGTAATGCAGTTTTTTGGCAATAAGTCAATAATTAATTAAAATATTAAAATGCGGTTTAAATCAGTTTCTTGACTTTTTTATGCTCTTTTTAATGGGTTTATAATAATACCATTGTAATTAAATTTTTTAAAAAAATTGACAAAATTTATAACTTTGAAATAAATCAGTCTCTAGGGATAAAACAAAAAAATAAATTAACTTTACCAATATATTATCTCAAGCCCAGGTAAAAGCTCTTTCAAATGAGACGCAGTTTATCAAAATCGGTTAAGCAGAAAAAAAGTTATTGAATTTTATTCAAATGTACTCTCTCTCCCCCCTCCCTATATTTAACAGGTTAGGAAAAAACGCTTGAGAAAAAAAGTTTTCCTTTTTTACATAGTTTGTGTGTTTCAATTTTGTTTTTAGTTTTACGCCCTCTAGCGGTGGAATTAGAAACTTGAAAATAATTTCCAGCATTTTCTCGAGGCTGGTTTTACTATAAATTTTTTTTCCAGCTTATATATATATATATATATATATATATATATATATATATATATATATATATATATATATATATATATATATATATATATATATATATATATATATATATATATATATATATATATATATATATATATATATATATATATATATATATATATATATATATATATATATATATATATATATATATAGTGTGCAAAAAGTTTGATGCTCATGATTTTAATAGGCGATAGTGGAGGTTAAGGGAAGTCAAAAGCCAAAAACCCGTTGGTCAAAAGTCAATTGTTTTCGAAAGACGGCTTTTCACAGTTTAAAAATCTGGCAACACCGCGCCCGCTTTAGCACAAAATTCCTGTAGATTTCTTTATGCCCTAAAATAATGTTAATCTCTCTACGATTAATAACCCTAAGATCGCCCTTAACACGAAAAATAATAATCAGAGCATCAACATGATGACATTAAATAACAATTTCACTTAAGGAATTCCATTATAATTAGTTTTGTTTATACGTTCGGGCGCCGCGCCGGAACATGATATTGGGAAGTTATTAAAGGGTCCTAATCTTCTAAACAATAATAACCTCCAAAGTTATGGGTTAAACTAACAAACCGGGGGTGTTTTTAGGCAAGAAAACTTACTTAATTATCTATAATTAAACTAATCATCCTCTAGTGTTAGCAAGTCAATAAGAAATTAGGCTTATTACTTGTAGGGAAAATAAAGAAGACAGTATTTACGTGTACTAGGTTGTTCGATAAACTTGATTTCATGGTTTAAAATACATTTTATTATTGGGTTTCCAACTTGTTAAAGGCAAACTATTTGAAAATAATTATATGTTTATATTTGTGCTTGTGCGATCACACCAAAACGCATTTACTTACAAAATAATAAAATTATATCACCAAAACCAACCAGAACTAACCGAATTAAGTAATGCTTTATTTTGGTGACAGAAAATATAATTTATTCATTTAATGACTCATTATTTTGGAAACACAGTTATTATCTCGAGCATATAAGCAAATTTCTTGGGCAAAATTTAAGGTGATTATTTTTTTATTTAGAATCCATATTATAAATTTATATGCATAAATTTAAAAACAAATAAGTTTATTTGGCATAAAAAATTAATTTTGGGATTTAATATAATAAAAGGAAAATTTCTTGTAGGGAGAAAAATGTAAAAAATATTCCCTTTATTACCTAATCTTCTAATATATATATATATATATATATATATATATATATATATATATATATATATATATATATATATTACCTAATCTTCTAATATATATATATATATATATATATATATATATATATATATATATATATATATATATATAAATATATATCCCCATTTATTGCTTTAAATATTCAAAGTGGGAAAAAATGTTTTGGTTTTTGCCGCTCTATATTTTGCGAACAACGTTATGTATACAGGGTGTATCAAAAAGCCTGTACAAGGACAAAGTTAATTTTTTTAAATGGCTTCCTATATTTTTTGTTACATTTTTGTTTTCTACATAAAATCTAGATATTTTTTATCTGGCATATCATATCCCTATATTCAATTGTTTACAAAATATACTCATTTAAATACAAATTTAAAATAAAAAAATCCGCTCATCTCTTAATGTTGTTTTACGTTTATATGGTTTTAGCGGTTTTTGTAGAGTGACAAAACAGCCATAGTAATAATTAATAAGTAATTAGATATCACATGACGAGTTGAAATAGGTAAAACCTTAAACAAGAAAAAAACGATTAAAACAATTTTTTTACAGATTAATAAAACTGTCATTATGGCATTTTTATTAATCTCTATAGCATATATGGTTATAATGCAACTCTTAAAAAACCGCTGAAACCATAGAAACGTTAAACAACATTAAAATATGAGCGGATTTTTCCCTTTTAAATTTGTATTTAAATGCGAATATCTCGTAAACAGTTGAATATAGGGAAATGATATGCTAAATAAAAAATATCTAGAATTTTATGCAGAAAACAAAAATGTAACAAAAAATATAGGGGGTCATTTAAAAAAATGAACTTTGTTCTTGTACGGACTTTTTGATACACCCTGTATATATAACGTTGTTTGCAAAATATAATGCTGCAAAAACCCAAAAATTTTTGTAAAAAACAGTTTTTGCTTATTTGAATATTTAAAGCAATTAACGGGGGGTTTCACATATATATATATATACAGGGTGGTCCACTAAGCGCGCGTAGGTAAATAGTTACTAAACCGTTGAACTTATAAGAAAATTTTCTTAACAAAACTTTTAAAATTTTATCTCTGCTACAATCTAAAATTATTTTCTAGTATACAGGGTGCCTCAAAAAAGAGCTATATCAAAAAATTATATTTTTCTTAAATGGAATACCCTATGTTTTTATGTGGCAAATGAAGCCGCTGTGGGTTCTGTATTCAACTTTAAATTTGTATGTGGGTCGAATGCAGCGTTTCCAAGCTATGAATTTTTTTTTTAAAGATTAGTCAAAAACATACTTTTTTAAACTGTTATGTCTCCGCCACTGTTTGTTAATTTCGCTGACAAATTTACATGTAATCTAATGTTGACCTACTTAGTCCTAAACTGTCTTCATTTTTTGATTTAATTTATACCGGGTGTCCAAAATATTTATTCAAACATCTTTATTTTCAATTCTATTTTAATTAATTTTTTTAAATACAACACCCTGTATATTATATTGCCGTTGAAAATCTTTAAGTGTGCTCTTTCAGAAAACATTTTGTTTGCCTTATCTATCGCACTATCGTTTTGAAATATTAACGCTTTTCCGTAAATTTACACTCAAATTAGGAAATATCGTAGGCGGCATTGCTCAAGAAATTGAAACAATTGATACTTGGTGCCATACTAATACTACTCCTTTTTGTATAATAAATTTATATTATTTTATTAACATTAAATAAAATTATTCAAAACACAAGACTAATAAAGGTAACATAAATAAATTTACATAAACCCAATTAATTCATTAAATACTCAAACACTCTACCATTTTGCTGTAAACACATATTGAATCTCTCGGCTAAAGATCTATTTACATTTTTGTAACATTAAGGGAGTTATTGAATTAAATGCTTTCCTTATTCTTTCTCGCATATTTGTTGCTGTAGTTGGGGGTGTCTTGTAGACCAGTTCTTTAATGTACCCCAGAGGAAAAATCAAGTTTTGTCAGATCTGGTGACCTTGGAGGCCAAGGAACAGGTCCTCTTCTTCCGATCCAACGGCCTGGAAATTTTTCATCCAGAGTATTTCGTACTCCAGCACTGAAACGAGCAGGTGCCCCGTCTAACTGAAACCACATCCTTCCTAATAGTTGTAGTGGTATATTTTCTAGCAGATTATCAAGATCTTCATTTAAAAAATTTTAAAAATATTTTCATTAAGGTGTCCATCAAAAAAATAGGGCCCTATTATGTGGTTTCCAATTATGCCTCCCCAAACATTTATACTCCACCTATGTTGCTGGTCAACAGTCCTCATAAAATGTGGATTAAGCATCGGCGTAAAAATGTAAATTATGCCTGTTTACATGACCATTATTGTGGAATGTCGCCTCATCGGTAAATAATACAATGTTAAAAAATCGTACATCTTCTCTAATTCGAGCAAGACCCCAATTACAAAAATTTATCCTATTTTCAAAGTCTTGTCCTTCAAGTGCTTGATTCAATTGCACACGATATGGATGAAACTTATTCTTACTCAACATTCTCTTCACAGAAGTTTGACCTAAGTTCAGCAAATCACTTATGTCCGCTGTACTTCTATGGGGGTTTTCAACAACAGATGCGACCACGTTAAATTCATTTTCTTCGTTTACCACTGGCTTTATTCTTTCATGCTTTTCGTACTTAACTGTTCCAGTCCTGTCAAATCTATCCATCAATTTTTGGAATGATCTTGCATCTGGATGTCTTCTCTCAGGAAACCTCTCACAGTATACTCGGGATGCCAGAAGACAATTCTTAAAACATTCTCCAAGAATATAAATAATTTCAATTGATTCTTGCTGTGTATACTTCATTTTAATTGCCAAATACTTCTGAATAACGGAAGATAATATGCACAGGATGTAACCAAATGTCACAAGATTATATAAATAATTACTGACATGCCAACGAGTATCAATTGTTTCGACTTCTTGAGCCATGCCGCCTAGGATATTTTCCATTTTGAGTGTAAATTTACGGAAAAGCCTTAATATCTCAAAACGATAGTGCGATAGATAAGGCAAACATAATGTTTTCTGAAAGAGCACACTTAAAGCTTTTCAACGGCAAAATAATATACAGGGTGTTGTATTTAAGAAATTTAATTAAAATAGAATTGAAAATAGAGATGTTTGAATAAATATTTTGGACACCCTGTATAATTAAATAAAAAATTGAACCTAGTTTAGGATAAAGGATGTCGACATTAGATTACATGTAAATTTGTCAGCGAAATTAACAAACAGTGGCGGAGACATAACAGTTTAAAAAAGTATGTTTTTGACTGATCTTAAAAAAAAAAAAATCATAGCTTGGCAACGCTGCATTCGACCCACATACAAATTTAAAGTTGAATACAGAACCCACAGAGGCTTCATTTGCCATATAAAAACATAGGGTATTCCATTTAAGAAAAATATAATTTTTGATATAACTCTTTTTTGAGGCACCCTGTATACTAGAAAATAATTTTGGATTGTAGATATATATATATATATATATATATATATATATATATATATATATATATATATATATATATATATATATATATATATTATATATATATATATATATATATATATATATATATATATATATATATATATATATATATATATATATATATATATATATATATATATATATATATATATATATATATATATATATATATATATATATATATATATATATATATATATATATATATATATATATATATATATATATATATATATATATATATATATATATATATATATATATATATATATATATATATATATATATATATATATATATATATATATTTTTTTAACTTTGAACAATGACCCTATATAATATATTGGGTCAAGGACAGATTTTGGAAAGCGGTTTTAGGGCTTTAATCTTTATTGTAACACTAAAACCCCAAAATAAAGGGTTTCCCTTAGATCCTGAGGGAACTTTATCGCTTGAAAACTTAATTAACAATTTAAAATTAATTTAATTATTTGTATTATCAAGATGAACTTCACACATAATATTTTTAAAGAATGCTTTTTAACTTGTTATAATAATATACATATATTATTTTGATAAATAACACAAAACCTTAGATGAAAAAAAGAAAAAATTTGGCGACCGTGGCCAAGGACAATAAAAATTTACATAACAAGAAAAAAACGCAGTTATTTTCACTCACACACAATGAGCTCTGATAGTGGAAATGATGTTATCAAAAACATTTTAGAATAGACACAGATAGTTTCACTTAACTTTTTACCAGTAGAATCTCAAGAACGAACGAGAAAGAATATTCTGTTTTTCAAAACTGTATGAAGACAAACAAAGGAAGAAAAATAACGAAAGACTCCTTGTCCTTGTGTACTTTTTTGACCAATCTAAAACTTCAAATCCTTCATCACTTTGTAGTGATGGTGCAATAAGAAATGTTTATTTTTCTACCTCTTGAAAAAGTTAAAAATAAATCCCCAGAGAGAAAAGATAATACCTTTATTTCCTAAATAAGGGAGAAAAATAACGTTTTTTGAAAAGATAGTAAAACGCACTTTTCAAACTGTAATTAAGTTTCTAAATTCCAAAATTTGTTCTAATATATAACAGCCCACGAAGGCATGTACAAAGCCTAAGCACTAGGTACCGAAGAAACCCTTTTCGATTGTTTAACCTATTTTTTTCCCAGTTTAGTCAACGTTGTCCAAGTATCGAAACATGCAGATATTGCATTTTTCGGCACCTGTACTACCCCCCTCCTTATAACGTCTGGGCAATGTCTTCAGTTTAAGGAGGATTCCAAACAACAGCAACAGCAACCAGTGTTTGCTGGCGGTCAAGAGTCAAAAGAAAGAATTTCACTCTATTCGGATTCTTATTAGCCACAAACTTCTAGATTTTCGCGCAACAAAATATGTTTTTTTTTTATCTTTATGACAACTCACGAAGGATTATATATATGTATATTATATCCTACGGATTATATATACATATATAAACCTAAGTACCAAAGTACCGTGAGTGTCGGGTTTTCCGGTGTTTAACCCATTTCTTCCCCAGTTGTTCCGTCAACGTTGTCCAAGCACTGAAACATGCAAATGTTGCATTTCACAGCACCTTTTAGACAACGCGGTAGTGCCACCACGGACGTTATTTTAAATAACTACTACCTAAATATGTCTGCCCGGCGGGGCTGGGATTCGAACCCGGATCGCCGGCGCGGCGAGCCAAGGCTCTGACCACTACGCTACCGGACAGACATCAGTATAAAACGTTTTTGAAAACCTAGTAAAATATACTTTTTAAGCTCTTGTTTACTACTACCACGTTCCCAAATTTCAAGATTTTTTCTATTTCTATACCAGCCCTAGGCTTGTAATAATGATGTTTTTCGTATCCGTATCGGCGGATATCCGAGGAAGAAGAAAGGTCCGTATTCGTATCCGTATCCGTTACTTTTCTCGTGGAACTTTTACGAATCTTTCACGTTATTAATTTTCCATTGATGGGATGAAATGCTATAAGGTGATTAGGTAGAATAACAAAACTATTAAATTCCATTTAGAGCATATTGTACACTTCGCACATTCATCATTTATTATCTTAAAATAATTCCAAATTACACTAGAAAACTTCCTAGAAGACATTATTTCAACTCTTGTACCAAAATCATACACAAACGTCATCATCTCTATCACTAGCTTGTATAGAGCCAAAGGACTAGGTACCAAGGGTGTCCAAGTATCGAAATATGCAGGTATTGTATTTTACGGCACCCTTTAGACAACTGAATAAAGCCACCACGGACGTTATACAAGTAACTACTACCAATGTCATCAGTTTAACGAGGATTTTAAAAGAAAGAATTTCACACTACTTTTATTCTTATGAGTCACAAACTTGTAGATTTTTTCGCAAACAAAATATGTATATAAATAGGAAAACATACAACAAAAATAATATAATATAGGTTGGATTATGATATTACGAGATGAACTCTTTGAGCTCGTGCGTAGATTTATTCTGTTGTTTCTATTATGCATAAAAGAAAAAAGTTGATGTAAAAGAGCAAATCAAGGATTTAAGAACGTAGCGTATATGTCAGCGTCAAACGATGAAATGTCATTTCCTGAAGTAATTAGTCAGTATATTTATTTCCAAAAGAAACAGCCCAATAGTCCTGTTGTTACAGTGTTGGACTAACTATTCAGTCATTTCCTATAATGCCTTAATCCGTCTTAGAAAAACAGCGTATTAAAACTTTTTAATTTATTCTTTCAGAAAATGACAGGTTTCGGTGGTTGACGCTAACATATGCATATTAAGGAAGTTTCTGCGCCGATAAGCTTTCTAAGTTTAAAACTTTAGTTTATTTAACAAACTCGCAAATACGATACAACCTTTCTAATAAAATCTGTTTCTGTCTGAAATTCTTGCAAAGCTCCAACCCTGCGGTGGGTAAATAGACAACAATTTGTTTGCTGCTATAAAATTACCAACCTCGTTGTTATTTAATTTGCCCCAGGTTTACCTGTATTAAGGTAAAGTTTAAAATCCTTTGGAAAGTTTGCATTGGCTCTCGGTTTCTGCAAACAACAGTATATTGCCTTTTTTTGTAAAATCCCCATAGCTCAGGAGATTGCAGGAAGCATGCAGGTAAACTCAATATTTGTGTCATGTAAACCATGTACAGGGCGCCGGATTTTATTGTAATTGTAGGGTCAACATTTGATCTACGCGGGAACGCCGAAAGCGGTTAGGTGCTACTAGGGTTTTTGGGGTCGCTGATTACGATGAGAGTGTCGGTTAACGTCTATCATTTAGAGGGTCAAGTAAAGAAAAAACTATATTGTCCTAATATCCCTCCCCAAACATTGACAGACCAACGGTGTTGATGGTCCACATTTCCAACCCAGTCAGGATTTACAGTGGCATAATAATGCGCCGTTGTTCTTGAAGGTTGCTTCGTCGCTAAACATTATTTTTAATAAAATATCCGAAACTTCTCCAATTTTACCAAGTACCCAATTGCAAAATGTCATTCTTTTGGGAATATCATTCTCATACAGCTCTTGGTGTAACTCCATATGATAGGGATGATACTTATACTTTCTCAAAATTCTATGGGAACTTGTTGGTTTAATACCGATTTGTTGGAAAATTCCAGCGCGACTTATGTTCGGATTTTCTTGCACTGTCATCAAAACCATCAATTAATTTTCTTCATTGGTAACCGTTCTATTAATAACTTTTTTTTTATAAGGAACACTTCCTGTTTCTAGAAATATCTGCTGCAGCCTATCAAACGCCTCTGGCCGGGTTTTTTTTCAGCATCAGAATACCTAGCAGCATACATGCGACTGACAAGAAGGCAATTTCTTGAACACTCCCCTAATATGAAAATCATATTAACCATTTCTAAAATTGTGAAATTAGTCATTTTAATCGAAAGATAACAATACCACTAACAAAAAAATTACGACTTTAAAGTATTTCGATCTCACTTAACAGCTGGTTTCCAGGGAAATTATCAGTATTTGTTGTTTCCACAGCCCTCTTTATAATCTTGAGTTAGAAACTAAAGTGAAGGAACTTGCTGGGGTATCAAAGTATTATGGAAAAAAAATACCAGACTAATTTTACAGGAATGCATGTTTAAAAGTCGGTTAACGCTTTTCTTTTACTCTGGTAATCTGAGAAATTGCACGACTGTATGTTTCATACCAGTGAAAACCAAAAAGTAGTAAGGGTATCAAATATGGTATCGTCTAAAAGTAGAACAAAAGTGCTTTTCAAAAATTAGAAAATATACAGGGGGTACCATTTAAAAAAATCATGTTTTTTTCTCTTTTGTGAAATGTGATCATCCTGTATAATCAAAGCGTTCGCAAATCTCGAATTGTATTAGAAAGGTAGACCACAATGTATGCTTTTGATCGTATATCTTGTATTACATTCAACTGCTTTTATTAAGTTGAAAAAACTCGCTAAACTGAGCCATTTTTTCAGAGAGAATCATTAACTTTTCTCTAAAACTATTAACATAGACCCATATAACTGGTATTTTTATCAGCAATAAGTATTTCGATCAATAGGGTTCCATAAGAAAAATACTAAGTTTAGTCTGCCACAACTTTTTGAGATACCCTGTATAATGTAAAATATTTTTAAAATGTGCTTCTTTTGGTCTTACACCTGATCCAATATATGAATTTCCCGCAGGTTTTTATTTATTCATGTAATCTTTCGTCCCCCCATCGTTGGACTACCCTGTATAAGCAATATAACTTAAAATAATTAAGTAAAAACTAAAATGCTGCTGTAAACTAATTCAAAGTTATTAACTTTTTAATCATTGAGTTTTAATATTTTATCCATCACTTATTAATTTTATATAAAAATATAGCACTTAATGCCAATTTCACAAAAAGCAAAAAGTATGATATGCTTAAATGCTTATTACAATCCGGAGAAAATAGTAATCAGTATTTTTTTTATTTACCTGATAGTTTATTATACTACATTATTTCATAAGGTACCCTGAAAGAAGGTAACTAAATCAGGCTATGTTTCTTAGAATGAAAACAAAGCTTATGATATTTGGATATTTTATAAAACCCTACTCAAAAAGACTTAACAAGAAGTTGAGGAAATTAATGTTTAAGCTAGCGTAGAAAATATGCCTATAACCTTCTGCAGAAATCTTGAAGAATAAGTTGGAGTGCCAAAAACCAAGGTTCAAGAAATTCTGGGGATTCAGATGGACGATTAAATTTTTGTCACTGGTACCTTCAAAATTTCCAGATCAATAATATTTTAACAAAAAAAAATAAGGTCGACAAGGCTTTTATCAGCAGTGCTGGAATATTAAACTGACAAAATAGCAGATAATGGTCAGAGAAAATTAACACAGGATTTTTCCTAGAGTGCAACAAGGTAGATTTGGTGTGAACGTGACCTGTTTTATTCTAGGATCTAAATTCAAATTTCATATTCAAAAGGGAAGTTTAACAGCAAAAATGTATTTAAATATTCTAAAAATTACTTTAGCTAAATTATGCAATGATGTACTGTTAGCCAAGTTAAATCAGTTATATTTTCAGCAACATTGTGCCCCAGCGCATAATGCACAATTAATGAGAGCATATTTGAATGGTAACTTTCCAGGTCAATCTATTGGCACCCATGGCTCTATAAGGTGGCCTCCAAGGTCATCTAATTTATCAATTCTGAATTTTTCCTTTTGGGGTTAGTTGGAAAATAAAATGTATCGTACTCAACATCATACAATTGAAGAACACAAAACAAGAATTTAGACATTAGAAAGGTACAGTATGGTTTATAAATGCACTACGCAAAATTAGAACAGTATGTAATAAATGAATAGAATTTAATGGATTGCAGTTTGAACAATCACAGCTAAATAAGTAACTAGTTTTCGCATTTTAATTTTGTAAGGTTGGATGTGGATGGTGGTTAAGTATAAAAGTTAATACTATTAAACATAGGATTTGGGCATAGACTAAAAACTTACCTTTCGCTTTTATAACAATATATACTAGGTTAATAAAAAGTCTTTTAAATATTTTTAAATCCAATAAAGCTAAGATTACAAAATTTGGTCACTGGGCTAAGGGGTTTTTGGATATGCGGAATTCAGCAGTGATAAAGGCACTTTTGCCAGATTTTTTTGTTTGGGGTAATGTTTTTGTCATCTTTAATTAATTTCCTATTTATTTCTATTGCCTTAAACTGGGCATCACAAATTTATTGAAATCCCAAGTTTTCAAAATTATATTTCTACTAGTTGCTGAGATATAACAACACCGCATTTTCAGTAGATAGTACCGCAACGCCTAAATATCTTTAAAACCACTTAACCTGGGATTACAAAATGTTGTTAACTGAGGTTTTTTCACAAATTTATTGAAATCTCAAGTTTTTAAAATTATATTTCTACTAGTTGCTGAGATATAACAACACGGCATGTTCAGTAGATAGTACCGCAACGCCTAAATATCTTTAAAACCACTTAAGCTGCGATTACAAAATGTTGTTAACTGAGGTTATTCAAAAATTTATTGAAATCTCCAGTTTTTAAAATTATATTTCCACTAGTTGCTGAGATATAACAACACCGCATTTTCAGTAGATAGTACCGCAACGAATAAAAATATTTTTAAAATATCTTAACCTGAGATTACAAAATGTTGTTAACTGAGGTTTTTTCACAAATTTATTGAAATCTCAAGTTTTTAAATTATATTTCTACTAGTTGCTGAGATATAACAACACGGCATGTTCAGTAGATAGTACCGCAACGCCTAAATATCTTTAAAATCACTTAAGCTGGGATTACAAAATGTTGTTAACTGAGGTTTTTTCACAAATTTATTAAAATCTCAAGTTTTTAAAATTATATTTCCACTAGTTGCTGAGATATAACAACACCGCATTTTCAGTAGATATTACCGCAACGCCTAAATATCTTCAAAACCACTTAAACTGGGATTACAAAATGTTGTTAACTGAGGTTCTTTCACAAATTTATTGAAATCTCAAGTTTTTAAAATTATATTTCTACTAGTTGCTGAGATATAACAACACGGCATGTTTAGTAGATAGTACCGCAACGCCTAAATATCTTTAAAACCACTTAAGCTGGGATTACAAAATTTTGATAACTGGGGTTTTTGGATATGCTTAATTGAACAATGACATCGGCAGTATTGCCAGATTTTTTAATTTTTTCCTACACGTAATAATTTTGTTACATTAAATTGAACGTTCTGTTTATTTTTATTTTAATGAATTAGGTATGTCAAATTAAGTAAGATTCCAAATTTTTAAATTTCTAACTCCACTAATTACTGAGAAATGTTACCACTACATTTTTATTAAAAAGTACCATAACGCTGAAGCTGAGTTTACGAAATTTGGCATTCTTTGGGCATGCGCAGTTAAACAATAATAACACCGTCCCTACATTTATAGGTCTTGCTCTACACGTTACATTAGAGCAAGTAGAAGGGAAATAATTTTGCTATTTTGGTCACCTACTTTCTTTGGTGCGGCCAATCCGTGGCGATAAATATAAATGATATATTTTATTAAAGGAAAGGTTGGAAGTAGCGTAAAACTAAAATCAGTTAAGTTTACTTGCAACAGCGTTTGTGTTTTCTTTTAATAAAAATTTTCCTTGTTTATAATATCTTGTTAATCTCACACCAAAAGCAAGTAAATATTAATTTTCTATCGGTAAAATTTGAACAAAGAAGAGAGCTTATTTTAATAAAGGAACCTTTAGTTATTTAAGAAAGCAAGTTGCGTGTAATTTTTTAAATTATTTTCATCATTACTTTTAAACCCAGAAATACCATTTTTGTATAAATCTTCGTACATATCCACAATATAGTGAAATTATTTTAAACCAGAAAGTAAACATAAACATTTTTCATATTTTCTTCTTATCTTCTGATAACTATAAGATAACCTTGATTTTGGATATGTTCTTGCATAACGGTTATACAAAAATATTGGTTAGCAAGATACTAGATTAAAATTTTAATTTAATTAATATTCTTGTAAGCACATTCATGATCCTAAATTGTAATTTTATCTTATAGCAGATCCTTATATAACCCTAAATACAACGACTATAGAAGGTTGTGTGTTTGTTCCATACACTAGACTGTTGTTTAATTTCCTTAAACCGGTATCGCTTACGCCCTAATCCGCTAACTTAAATAAAGCTGGTATTATTTGTAAATTGGAACAAAGTTTAACATTGCATTTAAACAAATATTTTGTTACTTTCTGCCTTGTAAGGTCAACTTATAAACCAAAAAATAAGGGTTATTATATTTAGGCTTTACAAGAGAGCACTAGCAATCCTTAAAGGATTAATTTTTGCCAATGTGGTTTATGTTTAAAACTCTGTATGGTCACTTATAATATAACAAAATATTCTTTAAGCTACTAGCCAGACATGCGATAAGCAACCGCTATGGTCCAAGTCCCAAGGTATAGATATGAACAATAATAAGAAGCACAAAATCAATTAACGCTTACATACTTGCAAATCACTTGAAAAAGACACTCAAGGTGTAAAATAAATTTTAAAAAATTAATAAAGCAACAATAATTAATTGAAAAAAAATCTACAAACATCTTGGAGTTTTTTATGACAACATGTTACAAATGTCAAATTAATTTGTTTGTAACAGGTTTAATTATTATTTTCAAAAATAAAAATGTTGGACAATAATCACATATGCAACTGGTCGGCTTTTAGTTTTTTAAATTAAGAAAGTGCTTATAAATTAATGAGTAAAGATAACTGTGTAGCATTGTTATCAATTAATTTAAATATTACTTGGTTCCCTTGGCCCAATGTTAAGGTAACTTAAGGAAACACCAAAATAAACCATCACCATTTTTCTTCAATTTATATTAATAATCACATATGCAACTGGTCGGCTTTTAGTTTTTTAAATTAAGAAAGTGCTTATAAATTAATGAGTAAAGATAACTGTGTAGCATTGTTATCAATTAATTTAAATGTTACTTGGTTCCCTTGGCCCAATGTTAAGGTAACTTAAGGAAACATCAAAATAAACCATTACCATTTTTCTTCAATTTATATTAATAATCACATATGCAACTGGTCGGCTTTTAGTTTTTTAAATTAAGAAAGTGCTTATAAATTAATGAGTAAAGATAACTGTGTAGCATTGTTATCAATTAATTTAATATTACTTGGTTCCCTTGCCAATGTTAAGGTAACTAGAAACACCAAAATAAACCATTACATTTTTCTTCAATTTATATTAATAATCACATATGCAACTGGTCGGCTTTTAGTTTTTTAAATTAAGAAAGTGCTTATAAATTAATGAGTAAAGATAACTGTGTAGCATTGTTATCAATTAATTTAAATATTACTTGGTTCCCTTGGCCCAATGTTAAGGTAACTTAAGGAAACACCAAAATAAACCATTACCATTTTTATTTTAAGAAATAATATATGCACCTGTCACTACCTCTTAATTTGTCATTTGTGACATTCAATTCTAATTTTCTCTTAAAATTTTCAGGGTTTCTGAAACAAAGTTTACAAATAAATAATTTTAAATATTGCTTGTATTGTACGTTGTATAGAATTTTAAAATTTATTTTATATCTTGAAAAGGGTAACTGACTTGTTACCAAAACGTTGATCATTTTTGCTGTCTTTAAAAGTGTTTTTCAGGTTCTTGTTTAGATGATCTGCAACTTCGTAAAAGTCAACTAATATTGTGCAATGTATGTATGTATATCTGGCGACTAGCCCAAAGAATATTTTGTAATATTTTTTTCTTATAAGAAACCACACAATTCCAGTAGTTAGCCTAGTAACTACAGTTTGTTTTTTGTTTTAAAAGTCATTATATATTTAATTTGATTAAAAAAAACGATTATTTTGCTCAATATTGAATACTATTAAAATTTAGTGAACATATTACCATTTATTACACTCTTTTATTTTACGATCAACATTTCGCTACAATTCCCAATTTTTTATTTTACGATCCACATACATTTATTTACAGCTTTTAGCATTATCTTAGGTATAAATTAATAATTATTCTCTTTAACTTTTTTAAGATTTAAAGATAAGATTCTTAATGTCAACCTAATAACTGCAGTCAAAAAGTTTAGCAAAATCTTTTCAGAAAGGTTTTGCATACAAAAAGGGAATTCTATTTTTATTTTACAAAATATTTACTTTAATTATTAAACATATTGATTTAATCCTAACTTCTGTAAATATTTGTCTTCTATTACCCATTTTACCATATAATCGCCACCTGCTTTAATAAAAATGAGGTTACCCACTACGTAGCTCGAGCTTGTGTAAATAGCCAAATGACCTATTTTCATTGTGTCTGAACTCTAATCAATTGTTGCAATACATAATCAAGTTCAAATATTTGCGGTGTAGGGTTACGCTATACCCTTAATGTAGTTTAACAATAGCACCTAACATAGTATTAATTTGGTTTAAACTTTAAAATGTACTTAAACAAATATATAAATAATAACTTATATGTATTAACAAACAATAAAGCGTTATATAGCGTCTTTTAAAAGAGACACATTATACAAAATATTTTAATTATAAAATTAAAAAAAAAAAATGGGTGCAGACTAGTTTGGCTAAAAAAAAAGTTATGATAAAGATATTTTTGATGAAGTTTAATATTCATTTAGGAAACTTGAGCCACACACAATAACGTTCTTTTTGTCTTTATATTTTGATAAATAAAAGAAAATAAATGTCCGTTATCTAGTCCTTATTAACGTATAAGTAAAATCGTTACTTTCTAATAATATTTTTATATATATTTTTTGTTTTCGGTACTTCGTTTTCCACTTATACATTTAAACACAAATCAAGCCTCGTTTTTAAACTGTCAAAGCAGCATATATTGTTATGCACAGCCTACGATTTAAAATACCGCATAATCCGCTATCGTTATGCATTGCATGGGTTTTAAGTTTTCACAGTAGTTGTTGCCACCTAACTGTGACATTTTTATTTTTATTTGCAACATTCTAAAATTTTCACACATGTTTACTTTTTAAAGCAATATAATATTGGTGTTTATTTTTTAAAGTGAATAATTTATATTAATATTTCATGATTTACGCTAAAAATTTAACAAAGTAACAAACACAAAAATGCTTATAAAAATATAATTGGAAAAGAAAATATTTTATTATCAAATCCGTCAGTATAAGATAGACAAGGTAGATTTTTTAAGTTTCTTTTATTTTTTAAAAATAGTGGAAAAAATAAACTATATCGTAGGCAGCTTAGACTTTTTACTTTAACATATGGTTGCATAAAACGTTTTTTTTTTTTTTTTTCAAATAATGCCATCTTCAACATATTTAAACAAACTGAAAGAAAACAGGCGTTATTTTCGTGAGCAAGTCTGCATGTTTTTTTTCGAATTTAAAGCACAAACTAATGCCAACCTTAAATATTATTTAATTTCTTTTCATATGGTATAGAGTTTTTAAAATACATTTTATTAACAGTCCATAGTTTAAAGAACAATAATAATTATACATATGTGCCCTAACAAGTGACGAGAGTTTCATAATAAATCAGCTGTTAACTTGTTACATTTTATGTTATCAACGCGAAGTGGGAAGCTAATGCCTCAGTAACCCATGTGATACTAATGACTAAATCTTTTAATGTATTTGTGACCTTAAGAGAGGCAAAACAGTTAATAAATTTGAAAAAAAAAATTCAAAACGATTTTAAATACTACTTGTTGTACAGGACCATGCATTTTTATAAAAGATTCTCATTCTTTAAAAATGGTTTATGATATATTTACGTGACATAAACAGACTCATTATTTGCCACCTTTCTGCCTGCGACTATTTGCCTTATTTTTAAGTGAAGAAGCAACTCACTAACTTGTTTGCTAGTCAAAGATAATTTTATGATATATAGCAGTTATTGAAGTACTTGGAAAGAAAAGTACTTTTAATAAAAAAAGAAAAAAACATCCTCTGTTTTTTTTTCCGTTAAATCTTGAAGACCTTAAAAACGATTTAAATTTAAACAAAATTAATTTACCCTATCGTGTCTACTTCTTTTTTCTACATATGGGAAACTTTTTTATTATTAGTTATATAAAAAAAGTTAATCTTTAAAAAAGTTCTGCTTTCTGCTTAAACATTGTTGTATTATTCAAACTTGAGATTGCACAAACAGGCTAGTCAAAAATTAAAAAAATCAGAATTGACTCGGGAGAGAAGTATCATTAATTATTATTTTATAACTGAATATAATATCAGAGTCCTACTTAAAAAAAAGTATAGCTAGCTTTAGAATCATCGCTTCCTACCTAAATTAATTTAAAAAATGAAAAACTAATACTATTTCAGAATGTAAAATGTAATGTTCAATAGATTTTGCACAATAATTTTGTAATCAAGTCTCGTATAAAAAAAATGATAATTTTGCAGATAAGTCCAGAATATTGATATGGTGTTTTTTGGCCGAATATGGAGCTCCTCAAAAAATCTTAACAAAAAAAACCACGCAACAAATTAGGCTTTTTTTGCCTCTATTGTTTATCGTTTTTTTGTAACAAGCGTAACGCATTTTGCGATTTTTTATTTTTAATGACTAACTTAAGCCAATTTTTTTATTTCCAGTTTAACCAAAAGTAACCCTAAATTTAAAATTATAAATAGCACCCTGTATATATTTTTAGCCTTCCTAATCCGCCTAAAAATTATCTTTTTAACCATGCCAAAATCGATTTTTTTACCAAAATTTTAGTAGGCCATGACGTGACAATTACAAATTATCAGTATGTAAAAGGCGTTGAGATGTGAAAAATAAGCCTTAAAAATATCTGTTATTTTGTTACTTTTTATCTAATTAATAAGAGTTAGAAATGAAGGCTATTTTTATTTTTTCTTGCTTTGTTGGCTTTGCCAAATCCAAAATAGGAAACTCCAATTTTTATTTAGTGTAGCTTTAAATTAAACATTTATTTTTTCATATAATTTATCAAAACTAGTATGAAAAACTGAATTTTGACTTATGAAGTCCATCACCTAAATTTCAAAAAAATATTTCTTATAAATAAAAAAGGTCTGTGTAACCCGGTATAATTAAATTAATTATATTGCGGATCAAAAAAAGTAAGGCGCTTTTAAAAACACACCAATTAATAAGGTGTACCATCTATCTATTGTAGCATGGTGAGTTCCCTCGTTGGGGCCCTGAGCACTGAGGCCTAAGCCAAATATGCTCTATACCAACCCTTAAGCATACACAGGTTTCGTTACCCTGTACTGTCCCTTATGTACGTATTCCTTTTACACTGATATGGTGCTGCCATTTTGCTTACTAGAGCTCCAATTTCCTCACTGGTGATGCGAGTCCTGTTAGTGGTAGGAATCTTATGTCATTTAGGTCCAGCCATGCCGTACCTAGACATTTCCCCCGATGCGATGTGTCCTAGTGCTGGACAATCTCTAAGTACCTATATGGCGTCTTCTCTTCCCTCTCCAAACCATCTACATGTGCTTATCTCGCTTTTTCCTATCTTGTTGAGATAGTGTCTGTTTCTATAATGCCCTGTCAGTATGCCTGTCAGGTTTCTCATTTGCACCCTATTAAAGTAAGTTGTCCCATTAAAAAATAATAAATTAATTTTATGTCGCAACTGTGTGTTTCTATTCGAATCTTGTGTGTGACAAAAAATGATTATTAAATATTCTTTTTTTCATTTAAAAACCATATTTGGTGATCATATAAAAATTTCATGTCATATCTCGTTTGTTTCATTCCAAGTCATTTAAGATTATTTTTTTTGGCATCTACGAAACAAAAATACACAAAATGGCTATTTTCTTTTTTTCCTAAATATGTTGGATAGCCCTGTGTACTACTTGCTCATCTTTTTACTTCTATCTAACCGTTGGACATAAAATAGTTATTTCTGTGCAAAAAATAGTACTTTAACGTTCGCTTTTCAAAGTTGTTGCCCGAGCTATGCGAGGACCACAATCAGCTAAAGGCGTAAAAGTTCTTTAGGCCATGTAAATAATATTTTTTGTACGTAATTATTTTTGTTAACACTGCTTAAGTCAAATTGATTAAACAACTTTAAGTTACCAACGAAATAATTTAATTAAAATTGGTTTTTAAATTTGAATTATACGTTGACATAATCCAGAAATTTAAGAACCTGCAGAGAAATTTTTCCTACAGCTGTTGCCAGAAAAGTCAAGACTAATTTATGAAAAGGCATACGAAGATTTCCTAAGATAGCTGACACTGAAGGCGATTTATTTACTGTAAAGTGCCATGGAGGTTGGCGCTCCTCGGCTGTGGTCGAGGGTTATATTAAAGATTCCGCGCAAAATAAAATTTGAATAGCCAAATGAGTTGCAGCAACGCAGACTCTTACGGCAATTCCACTGTTACCACAA
>JAHBCN010003734.1:0-71756 GCA_019359885.1 Listronotus oregonensis | reverse complement strand
AAAAAATTTGTTTAAGTACTTACCGGTTAGCATCCTTAGGAAAACTAAAGAATTTCTTCTTTGAGTTATAACCTTTATTAAAACAGTTTCGCACTGCACAAACATGATGATGTCCTAATGGTTTTTTGTCACTCATTTTACCGAAGTGTAAAAAATAAAAATAAAACGCAATGTTCAAAACGATCAACTAAAACACACAAAAATTATACCTACGGCTATGGCGGCTAAACGTACAATAATACCGAAAGTTCTCCCGACTGCACGCCAAAGACATCTTTTCCCGGACAGGACGGAGCATAAAGCCTGCGCGACGAGATCGGCGCTAACCATTCCCGCCAAGAGAGTGTTACAGCTGTAAGTAAGCTGTGATTTTACCTTTTAACGAGTCAACCTAGCAAAAAATTATATCAACTTTTTTGTAGATCGTAAATTTTTTAACAAGAATGTACAAAGTGTTACAGAATGTTGTGAGGAAAATTTGGGGGCAGATTCTACATTTAAAAATATAAAAAAAGTTCATATAAACATGAGTCCGGAAATGTCTTGTTTTTATGATACAGGGTGTTTAAAGTTTTTCACCGTTTATACTTTATTTCACATTTCTCGAAAACCCGCAGAGATATTGAAATAAGCTTTGATACAAGCAAATAAATCATTATAGGTTACATTTACATGTATAAAATTATTTTCTAAGGGACTTACATCAGTGGCGTTCCTGCCGGTAAGTTCTTATTTTTATCGAAGAAAACTGTACGCCACTGGTTTTCGCAAAAATTAGTATTGCTTTCTTAAAGCCATTTTAGTTCTGCTTAAAAAGTACGAAATAAAAATTAATTTATTAATTCGTATAATTAGCTGTTTTCGCCAGACACCTGAGGTTTTAAAGGGTCAGGAGAAATATTCGAATGCGATATACAGCATGCATTTAAGCCGGGGTAAGCCATTTCCAGCATTTGATCTAAAGTTAAAATCTAATACATTGTTCCTGAACAATTAGTACAAATAAAATATTAAAATTATAAATAATTCGGGAAACAGCTAAGTGTACTTTTATTTTTATTTCGAAAACGGTGTGTCAGAACAAAAAAGTCCAGGAGGTACCTTTTAAGCAAAATTAAACTAGCTTTAAGAAAGCAATACTAGTTTCTGCAAAACCAGTGGCGTACAGTTTTTTCGTCAAAAATAAGGACTTACCGGCACGAACGCCACTGATGTAAGTGCCATAGAAAACAATTTTATACATGTAAATGGGGACCTATATTTATACATTTGCGTGTACAGAAAAACATCTCAATATATTCACGGGTTTTCGAGTAATGTGAAATAAACTATAAAAGACAAAAAACACCTCGTATCATGAAAATAAAGCATTTCCGGACCCATGTTTATATGAACTTTTCTTCATATTTTTAGATGTACAATCTGCCCCTTAATTTTCCTCACAACATTTTGTAACACCCTGTATATTTATTTTTATAACAGTACTATTCGTTAAAATGCAATAAAATTTTAAATAAAAAAAAATTGACTTTACTGTCCTGGTCGCTCATAGTCATAAGTAAAACATGAGTTTGGCAAACGGTTTTGGTGACAGCCGAAAATTGTGTTTTTAAAAGAATAAACTGTACAAGATTTTTAATATTAGTTAAAAGTCCTGTGGAAAACCCGCGTAACCCTACGCCTTTTTTAAAGTCAAGCCTAGAGACTAGCTTGAAAAACCTTTTGATCGTGGATGTACAGAAGAAATACATTAGTTGCCATGTTTTAATTTGCAAGATTTCTATATTCTAAGCCTATAATATTCTTTACCAGCGGCGCGGCGGCTGGGTCATAAGTCCTGCAGAGCTGCAGAAATACCAAAAATGTCAAGGTAATATTATAGCATAATGTAAAAAAAAAGAATATTGTGTACTATTAAAAATTATATATTTTATCAAATGTTGTAGTGCATTCAAAATAGCTCTTAGAGAGCATGATACAACAGAGACTTATCAAATTTAGGGATTCAATTAATTTTTTTGCTGAGCTTGGCGCAACTTTAAGAAGCTATTTAGAAAAAACGTCAGTGAAGGAGTTTTCAAAAGAAACTTTAAATGATCTTCTAGACTGTATTTCTAAAGTTCTCAGGAAGATATAATAAAGGAAGTTACAAATATATTCTGTCTGTTATTTATAGCTGATGAAACAAGAGATGCATCCGCTAGATGTCAACTATCCATAATTATAGGTACACAAGAAATAGAAAATCGATCAAAAGATTTTGAAAATATTTACCTGTTACCAAAGAGTCAACGGGAAAACAATAGAATTCCATTTTTGGGTCAAAATATGCTAGCCAATGGAAAATGTAGGTTTTGGTAAGCCGAATTTATTGATATACTTCTTGGCAAAAATATGCAATGACACAAAATCGCTGGCCGAGCGTAAGTGGGAATAATGCCGAGGTTTCATTTTTAGCGCCGATGGTCCACCCGTTTTGGCGTCGCGTAATTCCTGTACAACTGGTTTTAGTAAAAATTTACCAGAAAAGTAATTGACGTTCATATCCTTTTTAAAAGAACTTCATTTTGAATCAACTACAAAAAAGAAGAACTGACCCTACAAAGGTAAAAAACGTCCGTGAAAAAATTGTCAGCTTTAGAAATAAAATTAATAAGATTGTCAAGGAAGTCTTAAATATTTCCATTGACAATAAGCAATGTGAACAAAAGCACCCAACAACAACAGATTTGATCACCGTATAGCTGCTTTCGAACTGTGTGATATCATTATAAATTAATTTTCAAAGATCATTTTTAAACTGCATCTCTTTTTTCTCTAAACATTTTGTTAAAGATGGTAGCAAGTTCTAAATTAATAATTAAATAATATTTGCTTGGCTTATCCGACAATTCATAAAGAACGACCTAAAATTAGCTTTCGGTTATTTATTCAAGGAAAGATTGAGAGTTAAACGGAATCTTACTGCTTCTATTTTTTTAATATAATATAATTTAGAAACACGTTTAAAGAGACAAAAGATACAGTTTTGGTGTGTTATCTTGGGGATACAACTCGTCTTACTGCTTTTTGGAAAATGGGACCACTTCGGTTCTGGTCCCGGGGTATAACGAACTGAGCCTGCTCAGCCCTATTGACCCCTATGAACTTACAGAAGAAAAATTAAGAACACTAATGCACGTTTCGGTGGCAAGTCAGCCACCGTTGTCAGGATGAAACTAAAAGAAAAAATTAAACTAAATTTAAAAAAATGCTTTAAAACCTAGAAGTTTCTGGAATTTTTTTACTTTTCATAATGTTTTGTCATAAACAACATTAGTTTATTTGACTAGTACAGGGGTCTCCATACTACGGCCCGAGGGCCACATCCGGCCTGCGGACAGATTTTGTCCGGCCCGCGGAGAGCTAGCATACTTGAAAACTCCTTTTAGAGAACAAATAATTTTTATAGCAAATTAAATTTACTTTACTGAAGTATTCTAATTTTATGTTGAATAATTATTAATATGACATCTACATTGATATGGTCATGGGCTAACTCCGCTAACTCATAACATTCTTGTAGGCTTATTGTTATTGTTTTTGTGATAAGTTGGATAAAGAAACACAGAATTGTAATGAGTAAAGACATGTATAATATGCAGAAAATTTAACTTCAGTATATAATAACTAACAAATTATTGAAATGAATCCAACTAACATTTTATACATTTTAAATAATCACATAACTTATAACAAACATAATGACATATGAAGTACTAAAGAGATTTATGTAATTGAGATTTTCCACTGACAATAGTTTGTAGTTGTGGACTAATTTTACTTGTACCAATTATTAAAAGAGATTTAAGATGCTCATCAGTTAATTTCGATCTGTAAACATTTTTTGTGTACTTCATTTTGGAGAAGGTTTTCTCACACAAATAAGTAGTACCAAAAACAGAAAACAGACCACGAGCAAATTTATGCAAATTATCAAATTGTGTCAGTGGAAGACTCTTATAAAATTCCAACAAAGATGAGTTTTGATATTTGTTCTTAATTATATCACTGCATTGTAGATCAATCATTTCCATTTGAAGTTCCGGGAAGGGTTTCAATGTCAGTATCAAAAGGATTCTGAAAAATCTTAATTTGATTCGCAATGGCATCAAAGTCCGAGAAACGAGTATCAAAATTTATCTTCAAATCACTCAAAGTTTCGATTGCAAAATCGATAGGAAACTCAGTCTCAGTAGTGTGGCTGAATATTTCACATGTTTTAAAATGTGAAAAACATTTACTTCGTAGTTGTGATTGAAACAGTCTCAATTTCTTCCGGAATGATTTGATATTAGTGTATAAATCAGGAAGATGCTGGTTTTCTCCTTGCAATCCCAAATTCAGTTCATTCACATGTTTTGTCAAATCAACATAGAATGCTAACTTCCACAGCCATGCGTTGTTTTGTAATTCAGTAAGAGGCCGATGCTTTTCATTCAAAAAAAATTCGATCACTGCTCGAAGTTCAAAAAAGCGCTGAAGAACTTTCCCACAACTAAGCCAGCGTACGGCAGTATGATAAGGTAAGTCAGTTTCTCCAATCTCTTCAATAAATTGTCGGAATTGTCGGTGATTCAGCCCAAAAGATCTGATAAAATTAACAGCTGATATGACTGGTTTCAGAACGTCAGACATATCCAAACATTTTCCGCACAAAGACTGTTGATGAATGGACCAATGTAAGACTAATGTTTTTGAACCACCGTCATTTTCTACAGCCTTTGACACAAGAGCGACCACTCCTTTATCTTTCCCACTCATATTTTTGCCTCCATCAGATGTAATACATTTCAAGTTTTTCCATCGAAGGTTCTTTTGATTAATGGCCATTTCAACTTCTTTAAAAATATCTGTACCAGTAGTTGTGCCATGAATACTATACATATCAAGAAGTTCTTCGTGCACTTCATAGCTTTTATCTACTCCTCGAATATAAATCAACACCTGAGCAGTATCTGACACATCCGTTCACTCATCAAAGGCCAAAGAAAACCACTCAAAATGTCCATTTTTGTCGAACAGTTGAGAGGATATATTTTCAGCGATGTTTTCTACCCTTCGAGCCACAGTGTTTGCTGACATACTGACAGTTTTTAATAAATTTACCTTTTCAGGGCACATTTCTTCGGCTACTGCAATTATGCATTCTTTGATCATTTCTCCATCGGTGAATGGTTTTCCACGTTTTGCAATTTCAAGAGCCACACGAAAGCTGGCACGAGTTGCAGCCTCTTGTTCAGTTTTGAGTTTTGTAAATAAAGATTGCTGCGATTTCAACCGCGCTGCATAGCTTCGAATTTTTCTGTCCGCAAACTTCCTGTATATTTTGAGTAATTTTGAAATAGTTTTGTTTCATAATGACGTTTAATGTTATATTCTTGAGAACGGCTATGCTTTCATTGCAAATCAAACATAGCGCCTTGTTACTGGACTCAATTACGAAATACTGAATGTTCCACTGATCTTTGAATTTTCTGCATTCACTATCAATATTTCGCTTCTTTTCCATACTACTAATTCACACACAAAAGCAACAATTCAAATCAAAATACTGTTATAAAGATGTCTTAAACTTAAACACGCACAAACACGTTTTAAGGAGGTATGCAATATTTTATTTAACAACAGTGTCATAGGAACTGACTTGTGGTTGCGCCACTAGCCTTCTTATATATTCCAATTACTGCCATCTAGAAGTGAGTGGAAGACACCAGAACTTTCTCGAACCAACGAGATTATTCTGTACGTGCTATTAGCGCCATCTGTTAGCGATAGAAGGTACTACCTATTTCCGCTTGTGTCCACCAGATGTCGTGTCACGTTACTCCTCATGGCTCGTACTCTACGACTAATCTAGAAATTACAGATAATGACAGGAAAATTAATAATATGCAGTGTTGCCGTTTTGCGGACTTTAGTCCGATTTGCAGCCTTTTTTAAACGTTGTGTACTTTTTCGGACTTTTTTTTTCATCAGTGGACTATTTCACTTCTTACCACCGGCAACAATGATAATATGGTTTTGGCCCTCGGAACTTACTGGAGTAATCAGTATGTCCCTAAGGCTGGAAAGTTTGGAGACCCCTGGACTAGTATATTTATAATAGTCAAAAAGACAAAAAATGGGGTATGGTGTGTTAATTGATTTTAAGTTTATCTGAATTTACTTTAGCATCAAGTATAGGTAACCATGTATTATTTAAATTAACAGATATTAATACCACACATTTATCTTTATTTAATAAAATAAATGCACTATTTTTTATTTTACGTTTTTTAAACAAATTTCCTTTGCTAAACCTAAAAATCAACATATTTTAGTTAAAAATCACATGTTATGTGTGTTTATGTGTGTTTCCTTATTTCAAGATCTTATTAGGCAGATGTTTTAAAAATTTTTATTTTAATTTATGAGAATCAATTCGATGCTGATTAAGAATATTAGGTAAAAATTTGGATATTTAAAATGAAAAATTTAAAATGACGAATTTTTTCATTTATAAACCAATTTGCCTCAGATTCGGGATATAAGGATTTTAAGGGGGCTAAGTCAAAATTTGATAATTAAGCATCTTGGGTGAAAATTTTGAAATTTTAAATGACGTATTCAAAATGGCGGATTTTGTCATTTGTCTCAAATTAGAAATATAAGGAATCGATTATTTTTTGGAATTGGATCCTTTCAATTCGATTCCGAATCATTTTAAAATTATATAACGAATCCGGATCACAGATCGTATTTTTAAAAAGTAATCGATTTCAGCCTTCGTATACTTAAAAAGGAATCGATTCCTGGATTCGATTCCAAAAGCATTCGATTCCTACCCAGCTCTGTCCAACATTTAAGTAAAAACCATACAATTTAGTAAATACTAAATCATAAACATTAAAATTTTTTCAACCAGTATAAGATAAAGTTAAAATCTCAAATATCCAACCTTATTTGTTTTGACTAAAGCTTATTTGCTAGTTCCGTTATATGACCAGTTTCTTATTCTTAATGGTTTATTTAAAATAATCAAATGTTTATTTAATTAAGAATATAATTAAGTAATTAATTAGTTATTTAAAACAAATACAGCTTTAAGATTAAGGGGTCATTTGGTTAAACAAATAATTATTAAAAGTTTATTATTTTAAAAACTATTTTTATGTAACTAATTTCTTAACCTTCCCCAACAAACATATTATTTATTGTAAAATTATGTAATAACTAGTAATTACTTTTTCAGAAAGCTTTATTAGGTACTACCTTATCGCCCAAATCACAAATAAAAAAAATCGCAATTCTTCCCTCATTATGTAACTACATTGTGTTTCCTTATTGAGGGAGTATTTGGTCGAGGCAATGAAGCAAAAAAGTTCTCGATTGTTTTCCGCAGGTCACATCGGAATGCGGTTTTTTGCATTCGCTTGCAACAATTATTTGTAAAATTCCCCCGTAATTTCCGGGATGTACAAACCAGAAATTGCATTGCTGCAGCCAAAAATGCATTCAAAAAATGCATTTTCTGAGACGCATTTTGGAAGATTTGATAACTTTGCAAATAAGAGTCAGAACTGGCTCAAGTCGGGTACCCAGGGGTTTTTGAGGTCACGAATATGATGTTCAAATTGACCCACAGCCTACCTAGAACTCAGGAAGACCGATGAACGTCATATCCGTGGAACTCTCCCAAAATTCAGGTGAGGAGGGACAAAAACTCGGCGCCCGGAAGGTTTTTAGGTTGCTGAATTCAAATATGGCATCGGCGAACACCCCCCGGACACTAGTGCGTCCGAACCTAGACCTTAACGTCATCTCCGAGAATTTTCCTGACACCATCGACAAAAACAACCCTAAAATCATTAAGCGGGGGTTTTTTGGGGCGCTGAGTCCAAATTTTACGTCGAAAACGACCCCCCGGACACCAGGTGCGCCTCAACCTTGACCTGAACGTCATCTCCGAGAATTTTCTCGACAATATCGACAAAAACAACCCGAAAATCATTGAGCGGGTTTTTTTGGGGCTCTGAATCCAAATTTCACGTCGAAAAGGATTCCCTGAACACCTGGTGCACCGGAACCTGGCCCTGAACGTCATCTCCGAGAATTTTCCTGACAATATCGGCAAAAACAACCCGAAAATCATTAAGCGGGGGTTTTTGGGGCGCTGAATTCAAATTTTACGTAGAAAACTATCTTCTGAACACCTGGTGCACCGGAACCTGGCCCTGGACGCCATCTCTGAGGGTTTTCCTGACATGTTCGAAAAAGACGAACCGAAAAACTTCAAGGGGGGTTTTTTGGGGCGCTGAATCCTAATTTCATGTTGATAACGACCCTCCAAACTCCCGGTGCACAGGAACCTGGCCCTGGATGCCATGGAACTTTTATCTTGACATCGATGCCATTACTAGGAATGTAAACCAAACCGGATGTCTTAAAGACCGGCGTCAATACTGCACTAGCTGTGTGGAATTGTTGATTCTAGATTATGTTAGAAGGAAAGAAATATAATGAATAGAGCGATTTCGCTGTTTAATGTTACTAAAACTAGAGCTAAAAAAACCTGTCTCGCATAAATAAGTAGACGAAAATGGAATAACTATTTTCAAAGCAAAAGAAGCAACTTTCGGATTAAGGCAATATTTATGTAATTTATGTTAAAACAATTTCTATTTACTTTAAATCAAATACCTTCAACCTGTAAGATTGCCTTACTTACTTAATTAATAACTTAAATGTGTTGACACGTAACTATATATCAAATTATTGATTACATGACACATCGGTAGCTCTTCTTCGTCATCGACTGATGTATTCATACGAGGAACATCGCCCTTATCGGAAGCCTCTGTCTCTGCCACAATAACGTTTTTAACTGAATATCTTTCAGTGCACCGGGGGTTGGGAGTTCCGTTATCAACATGAATTTTAGACTTAGCGTCCCTTGAAGTTTTTCGGTTCGGCTCTTTCGATCATGTTAGGGAAACCCTCGGAGATGGCGTCCAGGATCAGGTTCCGGTGCACCAGGTGTTCAGGGGATAGTTTTTGAAGTGAAATTTGAATTCAGCGCCCCAAAAAAACCCTGCTCATTGATGTTCGGGTTGTTTTATTTGATGTTGTCACGAAAATTCTCGGAGATGACGTCCAGGTCTAGGTTCGGACGCACCAGCTATCCGGGGGTGTTCGCCAATGCCATATTTGAATTGAGCGACCTAAAAACCCCCCGGGCGCCGAGTTATTCTTCTTCCCCGCGTGAATTTTGGGAGAGTCCCACGGAGATAATGTTCATCGGCGTTCTTGAGCTCCAGGTCGGTTGTTGGTCAGTCAAAGCTTTTAGCCTTATTAGTGCTTCATTGCCTCGACTAATTTTAGAATTTTGCAATCTGATTACACCTGACTTTCTAAAGTCATAATTGTCTTAGAATTTTAAATGCAGGCAGGATTATATTAACCAAACAAAGAAAGTTTCCAACCTAATGGTTAGGTTATACCTAAAAAGGCATCAGATCTTCCCCCTCCTTTTTTTTCATTCATTGAACTCATTAAAAAAAGGACATCCCTCCAAAAACACTTATGTAAAATAAGGGCTACGTTTCCATCCTCATAAAGTATTAAAATTTAAATTTAGACCTAAAATCTGTCACAATTTTGTTTCACTCTTTTTTGACGTAGCAAGTTTTTTACTGGCTGGCCATACATACAATGTAAATGAAACTTGATTGTGGCTGTGTGCACGTAAGAATGTAGGAAATAAAGAAACTTTGTACTTCGTTCTTTTAATTTTTGGTGGCCAAAACACATAGTATGTAAGAAATGAAAAAACTTTGAATTTCGTGCAAATTTTTATTTAAAACAAAATCCTAGCAGAGCAGTTTCGGTAAAACCATCATCAGTGCTATTCGTCGTCAAGCCGCAGTCGTGGCAATTTGAGCCAACATAAATATGTAATAGGACCTTAGCAAATTATCACATTATTACATAAAATTAAAATTAAAACAACTGTGAATAATGTCACATTTTTAATTTTAAAGGGTGAATTTTAAAATTAATTACACAAGTTTACCATTTTGTGGAAAAATGAACATGTCATTATGTTAGGTTAAGAAACTTATTACTGATAATGGTTTTACTGAAAGCGCTCTGCTAGGATTTTGTTTTAAATAAAAATTTGCACGAAATTCAAAGTTTTTATATTTCTTGCATACTATGTGTTTTGGCCACCAAAAATTAAAAGAAATTTATCAGAACTATCGGCGTAACAAGTCGGTAACAGTTTTTAGGATATAAAATCAATTTAAAAATGCAAATAAAAAAAATTATTTCGTTTTAAAAGAACTTGAAATTTTTATTTTTTTTTTATGACGCAATGTCACTTTCTGTAAAAATAAAAACAGAATTAGCAAAATTTAGAAAAAACTATTCTATTTTTCATATGAAGTCAAAATCTTGATAAATAAGGATCACAAATTAGGGACAAAAAAATGGTCCTTAATTTTCTATACTGAATTTCATTCCTCCATTTATTACCAGATATTAAAGAATTTTAAAGTTTTTTAGCATTTCTCTTTAAAAAATATTGTACTTGCTAAAAATAATTACTTATATTTAAAAAATAAATTAAAGATTACAAAAAAAATATTAATTAACTGCTAATAAGAAATGTGTAGGTGATACAAAAAAGTAGCCACCAAATAATAAATATTTTCTTATGCAATAAAAAATATTCATTACAGGCATGTTTAACCCAGATTTGCATAAAATTTGATAAAAATTAATATAAAAAGACATCAATAAGCTGCAGGGGGTACATTCGTTTTGTGACATAGGTTGGTAGTAAAATAAACATGAAGGCTGTCGTATTTCTAACACTTTGGGCTTTAGCTAGCTCTATTCCGCTAAGATGGAACAGTTCCCAGGTATCACAAAGTTGGTGGGGACCTCAGGTTATCACACCTTATCAACAGTGGGTCCAAAACAGGTGGAACCAACCCGGACAACAGAATGCTGCACAACAGAATCGTCAACAATTCCAACAAGGCTTCAATAATAATAACCAACAACTAGGTAATATTTGCTACTAAATAATTTTTAATTATCTTAAGGGTATTTTTTTTAATTTAATCAAATTAGTTTTTATAAATTTACATAATATTGTGACTTCTTCGGTTTCTTTAACGTTGCCCAAGTACTGAGACTTGCAGATATTACATTACCTTTTAGACCACGAGCTAGGGCCACCACGGACGTTATACCCATATCTACTACTTCTTCGTTCTCGCCCCATACACGGCATGATGCGCTCTAAAACAAACTTTATTTCTGCAATCTTCAACTTAAACTTTGTTCTTAGCTTTCCAGTTTAATTTTTTATCGACGTATTGTGTATCAGTTACTATAGATGGTTACTTTTCTGGCTTTCACGAAATTAATGATGGAGTACCCAAAGGCTCAGTACCAGCACTAACTCTGTTTTTTCTTGATATCAACGATCTTCTATCTTTCGCAATTAATTCAACCCATAATTTTGCTAGTGATAGCAGCCTTCATTCTTATATTAAGTTTCTCAAGCCAGTCGTAATGCCTGAGTTGCAAAACAAGTGCATATATATGTTTCACAGTGCCTTGAATTAATATTGAATTTGGGCACCAACAATCTTGTCTAGTTTAACACCCCTCAAATAGAAACAAATTAACAAAAATAATTTCTCTTCCAAACCCTTTAACTATCCATTTAGTTTATTTCTTTATTCCTTGAGTGTCGAGACTGTGGAACCTGTCTGCAAAAATCTTTCCTGATCTTTCCTTTTCGTACAAACATTGAGATCTTTTGATTCTGTCTCGTAAACTGCCTGTTACTTCATGTAAACACCCACAGTGTTTAGACTTTAAGCCTTCGTGGACTGTCCCAAAAAATATATATATTTAAAAAACTGTGTGTTCTGTAAAAGATGAAATTAATTATTTTTTGCATCAAAATAAAGTTTTTGTAAATTTTAACTTAAAAAATTAGGGAAAAATACATACATTTAATTTTTTTTGTAACTATTTTGCGCTGTAGTTTTGCCCACCTGTTTTTTTGTATACATTATTCGAAATTATACGGATATTTAAATGATTTCTTTTTAAATCTTTCCATTTTGGTAATAAAATATTTAGAACAAAAATTCAAACAACTAATATTTTGGATTGACTTAATCAAGGTATGCCAGTTTATTTTATACAACAGGTTAAATATTTTTGTAGGTTGTTATCATAGTTGGTTAATTTATTAAAAACTAAAGGAGTATGTGCAACACATCGCCCACTGTCTTCAAAAGTAACACAACTCAAAAAATGTAATTTGACAGTCTAAGCAAAATACACCTTGTAGTTTAAAAGTTTTTCTAACAAAATTTTAGAATAAGCTTTTGTGCATGTAAATTATTAAAGTAACTTAAATTTGGTTTTATTTTAAATTTAAGAAAGAACATGGATTTTTCAAATAATTTTTATGTTACCTTTAGAAAAAATACACAATTAAATTTGGGAGTTGAAGGGTGACTGATATTTTATTTTTATCTCCCATAGTTATCTGACCTATGCCTATGGCTGCTTTAAGAGACAATTTAATTAAAAAATGGATTTTAAATACATCAGTTTGATTTTAATAACAACACATTTTTTTTTAATTTTAGGACATCTATTTTTTTAATTTTAAATTAAAAAATGTTCTAGCAATAAAAAAATGTGAATATTTAAATATCTAACTCTTGGACGAGTTATAAATTATATTTGATACATTCCTGTTAATAATTAAATAAGGTATAAGGTATAAGGTATATGTTAAGTTAAGTTAAGGTATATGTAAGGTATATGTTAAGGTATAAGGTATATGTTTTAGGTAGGCAATTAAAATAGTAAAAAACGCATAACCCTTAATGTGATTAAAAGGGAGTTTTCTGAACTTACATTTGGTTTTCATTTATAATGCAATTTATTTACCAATTTACTTAAAACATAATTGACGTAAATATGTTAAAACTATATATGTTTTAACTAAATTATAGCACATAACTTTTTTGCAACAAATTGACAGTTACCCTGGTTCTAAATAATAACAGTTGTAAGTTGGAAAAGGAATAACACTTTCCACAATATTAAAAACTTCTGTTAACATACTTATATACAAAAAAATATTTCACTTACCAATTAACTTAATTGATAGCTGGACAACAATGGGCTCAACAAGGGGCTCAACATTGGGCTCAACAACGGGCTCAACAACAGGCGCAACGACAATGGGCGGTCCAACAGGCACAACAACAATGGGCGGCTCAACAGGTAGGTCGTATGTTTGCTACTCTGTTAATTAAAAAGTAATTTTAAATTGGTATCACAAACAATAAATATACATATTTTTTTCGCAACAGTTAATTTATAATTTAATTTCAATTTTTTGATCCATCAATATTTAAAAATTCATATATATTTATTTGTTATAAATACACAGCACATCTATCTTATTTTTTATTGAGATAAAAATAAGTGGAGAATTAAAAAAATATATAGCTTTTATTAATAAAAATAGCTGAAATGAGAAAAAATTCACAAAATAAAGTTTTTTTTTAATAACCTGTACATTGCAAAATTGGTGATGTATGTACTAAGATCTTAGAATATACCAGAGATAGGAAAATGATTAAATTATTAAAGTTTAGGGTAATTTCTTTGTTAATTTTCTTATTCTTGTGTTTATTTAGCCGCATTTTTAAAGATATGCTGATTTTTTTTTAATCTCAATGCATTTTTTTCTGTAAACTTAAAACTATAATAGCTTACAAAAAGTTTAATTTTTTATAATTAGGTAATAGATTTTTTTTAATGATGAAAATCGCATTTTTTTATAAATGACATTTTTAAAGGTAACAAAATCGTAATAAGTAAAGTAAAAAAACTAAAATTATATTAAACACAAATCTAACCATAGCGCATAACCTATTTTCACTTTAAAGTCAAATAGTTACACATCCGCATTATACACTATACAGGGTGTCCCACGACGAACCGACGCGGTCGATTTCTCAAAAACTTAGCAACGGAAACTTTTGAAAAATTGGCAGTTTACTAATATCGATAAGAGCAACTCGTCTAAAATATTTTCAAGATGGTGGCACTTCCGGTTGTACCGGAAGTCGATGCTAACTTCCTTATTTTTAATAAAACACCCTATATATTGATGCATTTTTGGATTTTTCAGAAAATTCTAGATATATTTTGTGTATAATATGCTATATCTAAGTCTAACCGTTTTCGACATATCTTGAATTTTATGTCAAAAATGATGTTTGCAGACCCCAAAATAAGGAGAAATATTCCTATACGGCATACTCTATTGTTTAATTTGAATTGAATTCCTTGTGAAAAGAGGCTCAATTTTGTATATTAAGTGTATATTTTGAGTGTAAATTAATGCAGGGTGACTAAAAATTAAGTACAAAAATTAACTGATAAAAAACGTAAAAAGTCAATTTTTTCAAATGGAAACCCCCTACTTTTATATTTTTATCGTATTTAGCATTAAAAAATAAGGTAACTTTATATTAAGTGGTCTATTTTGAAAATGCATAGTTTTCGAAATAATTGACAATTTAACATTTTGTATTGTAAATACTATACGGCTCTTTAATTTTGTTATTAGTGGGCCATGTCTTTTTTCGCCGCGTCCCGCCGTCATGCATCAATAAGAAATAGCACATACTTCTACAGGAACTTACTGTGTATATTAATATGAAAACAATTGGATAAATATTTTTTAAATCTACCGTTAAGAAGACACTAGGCAAAACTGTTAAATCTTTAATTTAAAAAATGGGGTGTTAAATAGTACCTAAATTTTAAGTTTAGTTCTATATTTTATTTTTAGAAAAGAAGTTCTCAAGTTATTACATGTATTTTTTTTTTGCTTTTAATAATAGATGCAAACTGCCAATATCATTCAACAAGTCCAAGGACAACAAAACGATCAACAAGGACCTCAAAGTAGAGCGTCAAGCCAACTGGCGCAAACTCTTGAAGCAGCTTTGGAAGCTCAATTGGTTTCTTATAACGTTGCAAATCAACAAGTATCTCAATCTGGACACGTTAACCCTGGACAAAATTCTGCTATTTTTCAAGCCCAAGTTCAGCAACTTATTGACCAAAGTAATATCCAGGATATTCAAGCGTAAGTTTCTTGTAGTCTTAAAATAGATTACGGTAAAATATAACAATTTTTTGTATTTAGTTTTTACATTTACTATTAAATATATTTAATCATTTTATTACGCAATCCAGATTTTGTAGTACATCGCTTGATTTAGTAAAATTTAACATACCTTTAACTTTTTGTTAACAAACCATTAATTTTATGTAAAGTTTTTAGCCACGAAATATTATTGTTTTTTTTTTTTTTACTACAAGCTTTTTATTAATTTTTGTAGTATATTTTATGATCCTTTTAAATTTGTGTATTGGATAATAACTTCGCTGGGTGGCACCATTATTTTTGTAGAGATATTAAGATTTAGCATCGTCTCATCTGTTACCAGTTTTAAATAGAAATTCATTATTTCGTTAGATATACTTCTGAAAGTAAACTTATTAAAGAATATTTTTGGTAATGAAGTTTAAAAACCTACTGTAAATACTGCAACCTTTATACATACTTACATTTCTGTTACTTTTTTTGTACTCTAAATTACCATGACCGCAAAGCTTTTAATTTATTAAGCTAAATGACTGTTTAGTAAAGAATATTTAACCAAGTACCATGTAGTATTTTAAGTACCTATTATTATTTGTTTAGCATATAATAAAGAAAATTATTTTCTGTAGTGAAATAGATAGACAACAGACCAGTGCACGACAACTTCAACAACAACAACAGTTTTTAAATCAACAAAACCAACAAATTCAGGCACAAATGTCTGTTGCTCAACAAGAGGGTCAGCCCCAACAACAAGTTCAACAACTTCAACAGGCTCAACAAAATCTTCAGCAACAAGAACAACAATTGTTAAATCAACAAATTGCTCGCCAACTTGTCATTCAACAACTTCAGGAGAGTCTTATTAACCAACTCCAACAAGATATTGTAGCTAAGCAAATTAATCAACAAGCTTCAAGGTCTCAAAGTGAAAATGCATGGCAAGTAGTTGGAAACTCTTGGCATCGAAGATTTAACCCTGAAACTGGTAGTCAGTGGTCTAGGGCCGGATATGCACAATCTCAAATTCAAAACTCTTGGCGTCAACGTGATAACGTTTGGTCTGCCTAAACGAATGTGATTACCATAATATAATAATTAAGTATGTTTGTACGTGTAAATATTTAATCAATATATAAACTAGAGCAAGACTGCATACACAACGTGTTTAATTTATTTTTTATCAATATTTTAATTTTAAAAAATAAACATTGTATTTAATATAACGTACGGTTGAAATAGATAATATTTTAAATGTGAGTTGGCTCAATTGCAATTCTGTTATTCTTAACAGTTTGATGTTTTCTTTTACCAAGAAGGAGGCAATAATATTAAATGACTCGTAATTGGTATAAAGTTTGTCACATATCGTCTCTCCGGTAGCGTAGTGGTCAAAGTTTCGGCTCGCCATCCCCGCAATCCGGATTCAATTCCCAGAGCTGGAGAGACACTTTTAGGTAGTAGTTATTATAACGTCCGTGGTAGCACCACCGCGTTGTCTAAAAGGTGCTGTAAAATGCAACATTTGCATGTTTCAGTGCTTGGACAACGTTGTCGGAACAGCTGGGAAGAAATACGTTAAACACCGAAAAACCCGGCACTCACAGTACTTGGTTTATATATGTATATATAATCCGTAGGATATAATATACATATATAATAATCCTTGAGCTCTCATAAAGATTACAAAAAATATACAGGATTTTTTTATTATTTATTATTTCCAAAGAAAAAGTTTGTTAAAAGGAAAAAATACAGAATAAACCAATTATTATGGTAAAGTTGGGGAAAAAGGAGTACCAAACGTATAAAAAAATTACATTTTTTAACACCCCGTATTTAGCATTTTAATCATTAACTGAAAATTAGTATTTAATCGTCGATGTGAATTTCCTTTTTGTTTTAAGAAGTTTTTTTTGTCCGAACTATACACACAATAAATTAAATTAAAAAGCTTCTTCAAAAAAAAAGTAGATAAGGCGAGTGTGGAACTATTCACAAATGTTAAAATTCGGTGTTTTATGATTTTTATTAAAAATACAATAAAGTGTTTTTTTAAGGAATAAGACTCAATTAATTTGACAATATTTTAAAAATGGCATTTTTAAAAATTGTAATAAATGGCTTTTTACAAAAGTAACATTGGTTAACAGTGAGATGGTCAAAAATATGACGCAAAATAACAATGCATTTGGAAAAAGTTATGTTTAAATTAAAATATTTTTTTTTAACTTGGGACAGTCTACGAAGGCTGATGCCTAAGTACTAACTTACCGTGGGTGTCTTAAGTGTGGTGAGAGGGAGTTTATTCACACTTACATATTTGAAGATTAGGAGAAGAAGGAAAAAAAATATGATAAATGTCGAAAATTTAACAAATGTAAAATATTAAATATAAAGTTCGATCTTGGTTTCAATATATTTTATAAACTTAATGTATATATTTAGGTGTTTTATAAATATTAGGTTAAATAAAAAGAAACAACTTAAAACACATTTGTACCACACATTTTGCAACATTCTAATAGAATAAAGACACTTCCACTTATGGTCATAACAAAATTAATTAAATTTTAAGCACATGTACCCTTAGTACATTTTTTCGGGGGTAATACCACGAGTGCTTAAAAATTACCGATAATTTTTGTGAAAGCTTGTTATTTATAATTCCACGAGTTCGAAGAACGAGTGGAATTTGTATAAAAAGCTTGAATGAAAATTATCTGGTTAATTTTTATGCACGAGCGGTGTTTAGGGAGAATATTCCTAGAATGAAGAAATATGGGAGTATTATACTATTAAAATTGTTTTTTTTTTTTGTCATAAAATTTTCAATTTTATGCAACATAATTAAAACTATAACTGAAATCTTTTTTTAATTACTTTATCTATTTCTTCATCGTGTATATGACCAAATCAACTCATTTTGACTGATTTTGATGTTTCTAATTGACAATACAAACAAACAAGTTCGATTGTTCTGTGTTTGTAAGTAAGTGGTAATACCACGTTGTCTAGGCAATGTGAAATTTCTGCTGAATTTTTTTGATTTTAAACGTGTCTTATGGGAAAATTTATACATTAGTGAAATATTCACTATAATTTATTACCGCCTACTTTTCCCGCAATCTGCCAAATTCTAGAATTTCTTTAGGCCCATGTTTATAATATTAATTTTGGTTTTATTTGGTTATTCTTTCTTCTTTAATTTAGTTTTTTAATTTTTTTAAATTAATTTATTGGAATTAAAACAAAATAAATTTATTTCATTGTGACCAGCGTATTTTGTTATGATTTTTAGTCTCTGAGAAAGATTGTTACTGCATACACATTATACATAGGATAGCAGTTTTTAGTGTATTTCGAGAAAAAAATTAAATATATTTTTTAAATTCCCATAAAATATATCTAATTTTATAGCAAGTTGTACCAATAATTTTAACTTACATGTGTTATTTCTACAATTACGTACCTAGATCTTAAAATGAAATTTAAAAAAATTTAAACAAGGAAAAAACTCTAGGTGCTGTTATACGATTAATTTTAAAAAGTGGCCGATTAAAAAAAATTCTACCAAAAATAAGGGCGTAGCTCCTATCCATAAATATCAACCTGTTAACGTAGTGAAGTCTAAAATTATATCAAGTACTGTCCACACTTTTGCTTCACTGTTTTTTGACTTGGCAAGTTTTTTGCTGATTTTTCTGTCTGACAATGTTTTTCATTAATTCAGACAGTGGTACCCCCAAATTAAAAAATAAAACAAAATTGTCGACAGAGCTTGGTCTAATTTTAGATCTCAGTACTTTAGGAAGCTGCTATTTTTGGATAGGAACTTGCCCCTTATTTTAGGTGTTGAAAGAAATTGGGGAAAGGGGATGCATCCAATGCCTGTTGTTTTTCTCAGTACACTTTGTTTTGGACAAAAGTTGCACTCTTTGCCGACGATGCTCTTCTTTACGCGCATTCGTTTGCAGCAAATGCCACAAGACAACAATTACAAACGCATCTTCACTACCTACAACCATGGTAAAAGAAGTGGAAGATTAGCATAAATGAGGAAAAGAGCGAATGTATGATTATTACAAAAAAAAATACCAATAACAAACTAAACATACCCATAAAAATCTATAACACCTTTATTAGACCTCAAAAAACCCTAAAATACCTTGGCGTTATTATCGGCATTTCCTTCCATTTCCTTCCAACAGCATGTCACCCAGTTATTGCATTTGCTTTGCAACAATGAATAGTCTCTATGCATTACTATCCTCAAAATCTAATCAATCCCCTAGGAATAAATTGACAATTTAACAACAAATAATTAGACCGTCTATTACATATGCTGCACCAGTATGGTGCAGCATATCTAACACACAAATGTCCAGACTACAACGGTACCAAAACAAGGTACTGCCACAGCTTAACCACTGTACTGCGTTGTGTAACGTCCTCAGGGCGTCACACAAGAATTGAAGAACTACATGACTTAACAGACACGCCAAGAATAGAAAACTACGCCTTTGGCAAACAAATTTTATAATACACAGCCGCAAAAGTCTGTTTTAAGGCAAGACTTAATATGGCTCTGACATTATGACGATATTGTAGATAAGCCACTATATCACAAACTACCCCTCTACTACCAGGACGATTAACAATCCTATAAATTCCTATATCCTAACCGTAAAACCTAACACAAAACGCAGGATTACACCAAAATATATAAATAGACCAGAAATTATTATAGTTGACAGATTCGGATGTTGCTTGATGGAAATTCATTTTAACACAGTATGTTAAACAAAAACAGTATTTTGTTGCAATTTCCACTAATTTATTTATTAATCCTTAACATGTTTCACCACACAGTGGCTTCATCAGAAGGTATTTAGTATTTAGTATGTTAAACAAAAACACTATTTTGTTGCAATTTCCACTAATTTATTTATTAATCCTTAACATGTTTCACCACACACTGGCTTCATCAGAAGTAATTTAGTACCTAAATACCTTCTGATGAAGCCACTGGTGTGAAACATGTGAGGATAATAAATAAATTGTGAAATTACAAAATAGAAAATATGCCCTGCCAACCAGCGGTGTAAAACTCCAAACACAAACTTACTAACGGGTCTATTGACCAGACCTAACAGGAATGAATGCGAATGAATGAAACAGAGTAAATAGTATGAATGAGAGTGCAAATGATGAATTAAATATTGATCAAATGTGTATTAATATGAAGTACCGACCATAATACAGGCCGAGCTTGGTTTAACTGCTACATTGTACCTGATCAAAGCTACGTAGTACCTGATGAAAAACGAGCTGGGTTTTTGGGAACTTTTTCCAGCAATATATTTTAATTACAATATGCTAAGACAACTCAATTTAGATAACAACTTCTAAACTTTTAGTAGATTTTGTGTCTAATAGCATTAGAGAGATCACTAATCGGAAAATGCTATCCAGCCCCAACCCTAACCCGGTTGTCGCCCATTCTCAAAGCCAGTGGAGGCACTCGAGAATATGTATGTACAGCTGTAGTCTTAGAAGTGTTGTAAATATATTCGTAATTAATAAAGCTATTTGTAAGTAAGTAAGTAAGCTTGGTAGGTAGAACCTAACCATTAGACTGAACAGGAAGTACGAAAATTGCTCGTTTTAATGTTTCTTAAATCGAGACTGCTTTGGAATCTAATAGGTAAATGTAGCAATGTTCTTTGTTTAGTGAATAAAATCCTACCTGAATTTTAAATTCCAAGAAATTATGACATTAAAAACTTAGGATTAATCAGATTGCAAAATTCTATAATACCCCCTAAAAATACGATATTACGGCCCCATTTCAGGGCTTTCGGAGAAAAAAATGTGCAGTTTTTAGGTTTTCTCCTTTACAGCTGTTATCATTGGCTGTAATTTTGTTGCTGTACAGGGTCTTTGATTATATTTACGTCGCTTCTGGAGCCTTTATTTTTGAAGATAGAAAAAAATGTTTTATATAAAAATTGTAGGCCTTTTTCCATGTTATCTTTTGAAAGTATCAGTAAAAATATATCGCATTAAAAAAATGGAAAAATTTAGCCAACTTCAACTTTTTTAAATGGAACACCCTGTATATTATGAGCTACAACGAAAGATCTATTTTTGCTGATTTCAAATATATATACATTGATGATATTTGGGTGAACCGTTTTTGAGATATTTTAGCTTAAATAATAAATAAATTGAAAAAAAATCATACGGATATCAAGAAAGCCACGAAAACAATAAAATTGTTATGTTGTATAAATTTATAATTTAGTTATTTTCTACATATCCTCCTTGATTTTGGATCAATTTAAACAAGACGCACAATAGCGAGTTTTGTTCTTCTGAATAGCCCATCGATAAAAAACAATATAAATAATTCTTAATAGTTAAAATGATAACTTCAACTTTATACAATATGGAGACGTCATATTTATCAAACATAAATCATAGCAATTCGATTGTTTCCATGGCTTTCTTGATAGCAATATGAAATTTTTTGCAATTTATTTATAATTTAAGCTTAAATATCTCAAAACGGTTCACCCAAATATCATCAATGTATATATATTTGAAATCAGAAAAAAGATCTTTCGTTGCAGCGCATAATATACAGGGTGTTCCATTTAAAAAAGATGAAGTTGCCTATATTTTTCCATTTTCTTATCGAGATATTTTTTCACTGATACTTTGAAAAGATAATATGGAAAAAATCATACAATTTTTATATAAAACATTTTTTTCGATCTTTAAAAATAAAGGCTCCAGAGGCGACGTAAATATAATCAAAGACCCTGTACGCAGAAGCACTCAATTACTCCTATAGAATAAGTAACGTGGTGAAAAATAAAGTTTAAGGTACATGTAACGAAAACAAAATTAAAAAAAAACAAATCGCAGGGTCATTAAAAACTATTTTATTGCTGGTACTATAGGATCAATTGAGTGCTTCCGCGTATAGCAACAAAATCACAGCTGTTTTTAACGTGTTAATAAATGAAGTTCAAGGTAGCGTGTAAGGTGAAAATTGGAAAAAAAGCAAAAATCAGTGGCTCATTTGCAAGGTATTTTGTTGCTAATACCACAGATTTAACTAAAATCTGGGCTGATACTATACAAGCAATTGAGTGCTTCCGCTTACAGCAACAAAATCACTGCCGTTGATAACGTGGTAAAATAAAGTTTAAGGTAGCATATAACGATTTTTTTTAAATAAAACAAATCAGTGGATCTTTAAAAAACTATTTTGTTGCTGGTATAATATTTTTCACGATATAAGAAAATGACTAGACATATCGATTATCTTTGGCTGCAATAAAAATCCTCGAAATTGGTCCTTTATGGCCACGGCAACAGAGGTGAGAACAGTTCAGGTCCGCACTAAGATATCCGCAATTAAGACATCATGAATACTTATATATTATTCCGGTTAGATAGAAATACGACCCTGTACGGTCGGGTGGGATAATTAGGTCAACCTACCCTAATAGTATAGTCTGTCTCAAAGTATATCGTTATGGCTTTTGACGGACCATACCGCAATAAACCTTTAACGATTTTATTACCTATTGTAATTGGGTAAACCCATTTGTTCATAAGGACAGGGGTGGGCCAGATATTTCTTGAGTATTAACCATTAGGCATATAAATATTTTGGCTAATATTTTAGTGGCAGTGTTAAATAACCGTTTTAACTCTGTGTTTCGAAAAAGTTGTTTTACGAGAATATAACTATGTCGCGTCGAAATCATTTGTCATTAGATGCAAAACAGGTTGTGAAAAATGTGTATGAAACTTTAATCAGAAGAGGTTTAATTAAACAAGAAGCTTTAAAAGAAACCTGTCTTCTTGCAAAAACTCCAATATCGTCGATAAGGAATATTATTATTAGTGAAGAATTGAACAAAAGAAAAAATTGTAGTGATTTTCAATCTCACCGTATAGACAATAGTGATCAGGATCTAATAAGAAGGAAAATATATTGTCTTTATGAAAGCGGAGTAATTCCTGCCTTGGATAAACTGAAAAAGAAGCTAGACGAAGACGAAACCAATATAAATATTAGCCGTGCCACCCTCCATAGAGTTGTTTGTAAAATGGGATTTAAATACCGCAACATAGACAAAAGACAAGTAGTAATGGAATCGCAGAGATTACGCACTTGTAGATTTAATTACCTTCAAGAAATTAAAAGATATAGGTTAGAAAACAGATCCATAATTTACCTTGATGAAACATGGTTCGAAACACACGACACAGTATCCAAAGGATGAGTTGATTCCAGTCAAAACTGTCAGACGAAAGCACCTTCAAATAAAGGAAAACGCATTACCATAATACACGCTGGTTTAAAAAACGGATTTGTCCCAAACTGCTTGCTGTTGCCTGCAAAAAATATTTAGGATTTTAGCTTGGAAAATCATGAAGATACAAGTGCAGAATTTTTTGAAAACTGGTTTTAAAATTATCTTTTTAAAAATATTTCAAAAAACAGTGTTATTGTCATGGATAACGCAAGCTACCACAGCCGTCTGCTGCACAAAGCACCAGCTTCATCAAGTTCAAAAACTGAAATCCAGGAATATTTGTTAGAAAATGATATTTATTTTGACTTCAGTTACAAAAAAACGCAACTTTTGGAAGTCCTAAATTCATATGCAATAAAAAAACAATATGCATTTGATAATTTGGCTGAACAGGCTGGGCATACTGTCTTACGGCTTCCTCCGTATCACTGTATGTTTAACCCCATAGAGCATTTGTGGAACCAAGTAAAATTAAAGATCAGAGCAGAAAATGTTACACCTACTTTAAGTCCCAGTGTTCTAAATTTGATAAAAAATGTAGTTACTAACATATAGTTTGTCCAAGCTAACATTTTTAGGTTGGCAATGCGAATATCCCTACATATTAGTAAATTTTGTTTTTCAGATTTAAGTTGGCTGATAGAAGAATTTTAGTCAGGACCGTACTGAGGGAAGGGAGTTTCAAAATTTTAATATTTTAAATTGTTGTTAGATTACAATAACTAAATTCATCAGTATTTTTTTCTTGCTGTTTATATATTTGCATAAATTGTGAAAGCTTAATGTTTGGCCTTAATATTTTATTAAAAATTATCATTTTCGCCTATGTAGTGCAGATTAATAGTTATTTATTAAGTGTTTGTTATTTAGAAATAGTTTACACTATTTTTCACTTTTGTACACTTAGTCCTTAAATACACCTTCAATTAGAGCACTTAGGTACGTAAAAATGTTAAATAGTGTACACTGTACACTATTTCTGAATATCAAACAGACCTGTTATGTTTTGTTTCATTTGCAGGAAAATCTTTACAGTTGAATTGAAATATCCTGATAAAAAATCTCACCATAAGGGATGGTTTAGTATCCTATTATGCAAATTTACAATTTTTTTAAAAATGCCCAAAGATAAGTTGATTTATTTCATCTGATATAACTTCATTAGATGCTTCTATATTAAATTATAAAATAAATAAAACAAAACAGTAATAATCATTTTTTTTATTCAGAGTATCATTAACACAATACATTTATCAAAAACGTTGGAAGGTCGTGTTTAAGGCTTTAGAAGTGGCAGTGTCCACCAGGGGTTTTTATGAAAAAAGTAAACTATGTAATGACGAAAGAAAATGTATGCAATCTGCATGCAGCAGATACTAGTCTGGACACTTTTAAGATAAAGAGCAGGCAAAGTGGAAGGTTTGGCGTTTTAGCAGCCGGACTGTAATTGGATGCTTGTGAGTTCAAGAATTTTGGCAACTACTGTGGCCATATTGATGTAATGTGTTTAAATGAAATAGTCATTTAATATTTAGTTTTTATTAAAAGCCGTAAGGTAGTTTAATAAAGAAAAGCTAAAAAAAAAGAAGATAACTTGTAAATGATTTTTATTACCATTTACCTTATTAATATACTAATAATGTGGGTCCCATAAAATAGGGAATGTCTTATTATTTTTAAATATATACCATAAAGCATTAAATTCACAATGATATGGATGCAAGCGCAGCACTTGATGACCACCTCTAAATAAGAGCATCAACGACATAAGATTTGGGAGACTTTGGTAGGCGCTGAATCAAGCCCCTACAAAATCTATTTTGTCGCCGATTTTGCAAAAGGAATATTTCGGTTTTTTAACCATTTAACCATATTTTCTTTCTTCCCGCCACTAAATGGCCAGTTTCCAACAACCGACTATGGTAGTGCATTACCTAAATGACTAATGAAGGCCTTTTCAAATTAGGTAGTAGATCATCTCTAACCCATTTCTCAAAATTTTCAGCTTTCATCTCGCCATGGTAATCTCCTGTTTTTGTTATAGATTTAAAACTTCTACTGGCAGCATCAACAAATCCTTTTTCTGAACCAGCATGTAGAATAATGTATCTAAGGAAAATAAAAGTATTTCATTAGTTTTTTAATTAAATATACTTTAATGTTTCATAAGAATGCAGCAAGTGTGTTCTGTAGTTTAATGTTCTCTAAGAGCTACAGGTTTAATCATATGCCTTATGTAAAAAGAGCCCCTAACTGAGGTATCTCCCAAATCTGTCATATATGTGTTTTTTTCTCAGGATACCCCTTATGCCAAAGTCTAAGTGCTTACTACTACGAGTGTTTAGAGTGAAGTCAGATGTAAATTACTTATAAGATTTCGTAGTCTCGAAACTCTAGAAATGAAGGTGCGGAAAAAGTGGGAAATGTGAAGTGGACAATAAAGGGATGCATCTGAGTAGACTTTTAATTTGCTCTAATTGGGATATACAAAAGAAGGAATTATGACAGCTAATGCTTCGGAGCAGAAGCTGTAAAAATATTCCTAAAAAAAAACAGGTCTTCTACAGCTTGTCGGTGTGCAAGAGGAAGCTTTTTTGTAAAACTGTGATAATTTATAAGGCAAAACAAAATTTTATTAGAGGATTGTAAAAGTGCTTTACCTTGTGATTTAAAAAAAAAAAAGGGCTCTTTAATTTTTTTCCCTTTAAATGTAGGAAAGTACATTTCTTTTCTAGCATATAATTAGTCATTAGAATGTTTTACCTTTCCACTAAAATATACATCGTCATCCCGCCAAGACCTGCGGAAAGAGCTGTTCGAGAAGATCCAGGTTTCATCGAAAAACACCCAAAAATTTTATTTTCTCCTAAATCTTCATTTTCCATAAAACCTTTTGAAAATTTCCTTTCATGCGTTGCAAATTTGGTTTTTCCATTAAGCCTAATAAGTCGTATAAATTTCATATTTTGCTTCTTATATTTGTCAGCAACTGCCACTATGTGGTCCTAAAATACATTCATAAATATATTTAAATCTTAAAATATTTGGCACATCTGAGGATGTATTTTTAGATTATGATACTCTTAAAACGAGTTATTTTACGTTTTGCAAGATCACTATTCTGATAGCATCACTTTTCAAAAAATATTTATTAGGTTATATTTTCTTACCTCCGACTAATCACAGCTCTGAAGTGGGTTTCGAAGCTTTTCCAAACTGGAAATACAGTAATCATTGTGATTTATACACTAAAAAATATCTATTCTAGTGCTTTTTTCTTAAAACTAATAAAAATAAAAACTTAGTTCAAAATAAAATAAATTATTAAATATAAAAAATGTCAAATAGTCCACACAAAAAAAAATAAAAACACTGCAGAGTAATCTCTAATCTCACTAATTACTTTAAAACACGAAATAACACACACAAACACAAGAAAAAATTTAATACAAAAATTGAAACGCCGTTAATCCATTACTGGGCGATTTACGCCAATCAGCTGATTTTGACGTTGAATCTAGTAATTTTTGTTTTTGAACATGTAAGCCAATACAAAAATGTTAGCTTGGATAAACTATACCAGTTGAAAGGTGGAAAAATTCACTACAGTACATTATAAAAATTGAGGACTCTTACATTTCTATCCAAAACAACATAAATCCTATTGTAATTGATCTCAATGATGACTCTGATAGTGAAACAGAAGTAGATTTATATATTTATACCATATTTATACCATTATATGCTAATTGCGAGGGTTTTTACTGCATTCAGAAGCAGTCGAGACTTTTAGTAATTTTCTTATTACTTGAAAAATACTATACTATAGGAGCAATTAAGTGCGTGCTTGCACAGCAACAAAATCACATTCGTAAATAACATGGTAAATGAAGTTCAAAGTAGAATATAACGGGAAAATTAAAAAAAAATGGTGGATCATTAACAAGGTATTTTCTTGCTGATACTAGAGGAGCAATTAAGTACTTCCACGTACAGCAACCAAATTAAAGCCGTTGATATCGTGGTAAAAAATTAAGTTCAAGGTATCATGTTTGCAAAAAAAAAGTTTTTTTCTAATATTTTGATATTGCTAATTTATAGAAACTATTAACAGTTAAGGAATGAAAAAATTAACTTCCTAAAAAGGAAGAAATCTCCAATAAAAAAGTCCCAACTCCCGAAGTTCTATTTCCATTATTTATAATTTTAATTTAACGTTAAAAACAGGGCTCCGCTCGGCCGCATACGCGCGCCGCCTCCCAAAGCGAGTACGCCAAAGTTTTTAAAAATCATGTTTTTTGTTTATTACAATTTTTTTAAATTAACAAAAATAAAGCAAAAAAATTGTTAATTTTAAAAAATTATAATAAACAAATTGCATGATTTTTAAAAACATTAGCCACGTGATCCTCTTAAGTATATGTATAGGAAAGACTCCAAGAAGCGAAAAATTGATAAAGGAAGTATTTAAACATTTTTTATTATCTGCAATGAAGAAGGAGATCGCAAAAAAAATTGTTAATTACGAAGGACCCCATTTATTAAAAAATGAACTGTAAAACTTTTTTTTTTCAACGGGAATTTATTCATTTAAGTGTATAGGATACTACATATTTTTTTCATTTTATTATTAGTATTTAATATTTAATTTATTTAAAACAAATTATTTTCCAAGGCGTACTCGCTTAAGGGGGAGGCGCGCGCATGCCCTAGCGGACGCGCGGATTCTTATTTTCAGCTTTGAATTATTAAAATTATAAATTATGGAGATAGAACTCCGGGAGTTGGAACTTTTTTATTGGAAATCTCCTCCTCTTAAAAGAACTCTTTTTTCAAATTCCTTAACTATCAATAGTTTCGAAGTTATTAACAAAAAACGGAATACCTTTTTTTGCAAATTAATATGTTAATTACTTTTGCAATTGATTGCGTACCAGAAATTCCTTCCTACCCATTTTTCTAGAAACCATTTCAAATAAGCTATCGTCCATGTTTTTGAAAGCTTTATCTCTATTTTAGTTGACTAGACTATATCTACTTTTTTTAAGCTTTTAAAATAAATTAAAGTACACACATTGTTTGTACGAAAAAATTACGAAAATCCACATCGACGCTGAAATACTCATTTTCAATTAATGATAAAATTGATATATACAGAGTGCCAAAAAATGTAATTTTTTTTATTCGTTTGATACCCTTTTATCCAACTTTACCATAATAATTGGCTTGTTCTTTATATTTAACTTTTAACAAACTTTTTCTCTGGAAATAATAAATAATAAAAAAATCTGTATAAGTGACAAATTTATACCAGTCACGAGTCATTTAGTATTATTTTCTCGTTCTTGTTAAAAAAAAACATCAAAATGTTATAAATAACAGAATTGGATTGCGCAAACTTACACATTCAAAATATTCCCTATTTTAGCCGTATTTTGTATTAAGTACAATGTTATTTTTTAAATCTAAATAGTAATAAAAAAAATAAATTAAACACGTTTGGTATGCAGTCTTGCTTTAGTTTATATATTGATTAAATATTTACATGTACAAACATTCTTAATTATTATATAATGGTAATCACATTCGTTTAAGCAGACCAAACGTTATTACGTTGACGCCAAGAGTTTTGAATTTGAGATTGTGCATATCCGGCTGGAGACCACTGACTAGCAGGTTGAGACCAGGGATTTTGAACTTGCTGTTGTGTTCCCGATTCGGAGTTAGATCCTTGATGCAATGAGTTTCCAGTTTGAGACCATAAACTTGCTGCTTCAGAAACTTGTTGATTCATTTGCTCAGCTACAAGATCTTGTTGGAGTTGATGCTGTTGGTTAATAAGACCCTCTTGGAGTTGTTGAATGACAAGTTGGCGAGCAACTTGTTGATTTAACAATTGTTGTTCTTGTTGCTGAAGGTTTTGTTGAGCCTGTTGAAGTTGTTGAACTTGTTGTTGAGGCTGACCTTCTTGTTGAGCAACAGATATTTGAGCCTCAATTTTTTGATTTTGTTGATTTAAAAACTGCTGTTGTTGTTGAAGTTGTCGTGAACTGGTCTGTTGTCTATCTATTTCACTACAATAAATAATTTTCTTTATTATATGCTAAACAAATAATAATAGGTATGTACTTAAAATATAACACGGTATTATGGTTAAATATTCTCCACTAAAAAACGTTTTTACCTTAATAAATAATAAGCCTTCCGGTTATGGCAATTTATAAACATTAAAAAGCAAAGAGTAACAGAAATGTTATTATGTATAAAGCAGTATTTACAGTGAGTTTTAAAATCTTATCCAATAAAAAAAACATTTTTTAAAAGTTTACTTTTAGGACTATATCCAATAAAATAATGTCTATTAAAAACTGATGACTGACGACGCTAAATGTTATTCAGGTAAATAGACAAATATTTTATTTACACAAAACTATAGCTTGTAATGAACAACATTAAAAAATATCATTTTGTGTCTAAAAACTGTACATAAGGTTAAAGGTCTGTTAACAAAAAGTTAAAGGTATGTTAAAATAAATTTTACCAAATTAACCAATGTACGACTTACACAAGCTGGCAGGCTTATAGCAATCAGAAGTTATTAAAAAATCTAAATAGCGTGATAAAATGATTAAATATATATTTAATAGTAAATGTAAAAACTAAATTGCAACAAATATTTTTATTGGCGTAGTCGTACTTTAACATTACAAAAAACTTACGCTTGAATATCCTGGATATTACTTTGGTCAATAAGTTGCTGAACTTGGGCTTGGAAAACAGCAGAGTTTTGTCCGAGGTAAGCGTGTCCAGATTGAGATGCTTGTTGATTTGCAACGTTATTAGAAACGAATTGAGCTTCCAAAGCTGCTTCAAGAGTACGCGCCAGCTGGCTTGACACTCCACTTTGAGGTCCTTGCTGATTGTTTTGTTGTTCTTGGACTTGTTGAATGATATTGGCAGTTTGCATCTATTATTAAAAGCAATAAAAAACACATGTAATTACTTAGCAAATCTTTTCTTAAAATTGAATATAGAACAAAACTCAAATTTAGATACATACTTATTTACCACCCCATCTTTTAAATTAAAGATTTTACAGTTATTATACCTGCAATGACTAGTGTCTTCGTAATGGTAGATTTAAAAACTATTTACCTAAATGTTTTCAAAATAATATACACAGTCAGTTCCAGTGGAAATATGTGTTATTTCTTTTTAATGCAATAAATTAGTTTATTTTATTGGCTAATCAAAATGTTTTTTTAACACAAAATAAGCGTACAACTGAATTTATTTTTTAAATTTGTCAACCGCCAGTACTAATTAGGATTTAGATGTAATAAAAAAACCTTTACTTTTCTGAAGTCATTACACCTTTCGTTAGGCGGCAGTTCTAAGTAAATATCCGTTTTAGAACATCTTTATTTATAAAAAAAATTATAGGTAGTTAATGTGGATGTGTAACTATTTCACTTTAAAGTGTTTTAGTTTTTTTTTATGACTTATGATTTTGTTATCTACCTATAAAAGGGTCATTTATATAAAGAAAAACGCGATTGTCATTAAGTAATAAAAAATTCAGAATGGAGTCCATAAAAATCAGTGTATTACATAATAATTATAAATAATTAAGCTTTTTTATAGGCTAACTTTATGGTTTTAAGTTTACAAAATATTCTTTTATTATTATATTGTATAAGTTAGCAAAAAATATATTCCAAACTTTCCTAATTTAGCTGTTTTCCTATCTCTGATATATGTTAAGATCTTAGTACATGCATCACCAATTTTGCGATGCACGTTATGTAACATACAGGTTATTTTACAAAAAAACGTTATTTTGTGCCAAACTTTTTTAATTTCAGCTAATTTTAGTAATAAAAGCTATACAATTTTTAAATTTCCAATTTCTTTTTGGCTCATTGAAAAATAAGATAGGTGTGCTGTCTATTTACAACGAGTAAATATATATGATTTATCTACATATTGATAGATTATATAATTAAAATTAAATTATGAGTCAACTCTCAAAAAGATATATATTTAAATTTATGGAGTAACAAATATAGGAGTTACCTGTTGAGCTGCCCATTGTTGTTGAGCCTGTTGGACCGCCCATTGTTGTTGAGCATATTGTTGAGCCTGTTGTTGAGCCCTTTGTTGAGCCCTTTGTTGAGCCCTTTGTTGAGCCCCTTGTTGAGCCCCTTGTTGAGCCCATTGTTGTCCAGCTATTAATTAGGTTAATAGATAAGTGGAATATATTTAATATATAACTGTGCTAACAGAAGTTTTTAATATTGTGGAAAGTGTTATTCGTTTTCTAATTTACAAGTATTAATATTTAAATTTAGGGTAACTATTAATGTTTTGCAAATAAGTTATGTGCTATAATTTAGTTAAAACATATATAGTTTAACATTTTTAGATCAAGTTAAGTAAATGTGTAAATATATTGCAGAATAAATAAAAACTATAGGTAATTTTGGAAAACTCCCTTTTAAGCACAGTAAGGGTTATGCGTTTTTTACTCTTTTGAGTGTGTTTAAATTTTATTTGTTTATTTAATATATTTTGATCTATATCATATTTAATCAATACCAGGACTGTATTAAATATAATTTATAACTCGTCCAAGAGTTTGATATTTAAGTATTCTGATTTTTTCATTGGTAGGGCATTTTTTGATTTAAAAAGAAAAAACGGAAGTCCTAAAATTTAAAACAAGATAAATACTTTTTACTCTAAATATTAATTACTTTAAAAGGATTGTGTTTATCATACTGATGTATTTTAAATCCATTTTTTAATTATACGAGTCACTTTAAGCAGCCATAGGTCGCTTAAGTTTTAAAACTATCGCATTTTCAAAAATTTCAAATTTGATTGTGTATTCTTTTACAAAGGTAACTTTGAACAATATTTAAAAAATCTATGTTCTTTCTTAAATTCAAAATAACCAAATTTAAGTTAATTTAATAATTTACTTGCACAAAAGCTTAATCTAAAATTTTGTTAGTAAAACTTTTAAACTAGACGACTAGATATATTTTTCTTTGACTCTACTGTCAAATTACATTTTTTTAATTGTGTCACATTATTTGAAGACAGTGGGCAATGTGCTGCCATACTTCTTAAGTTTTTAATAATTTAACCAACTATGATAAACTACAAAAAAATTCAACCTGTTGTATACAATAAACTGGCATACCTTCATTAAAGTCAATCCAAAATCTTAGTTGTTTAAATTTTTGGTCTAAATATTTTATTACCAAGATGAAAAGTTAAAAAAATCATTGAATATCCGTATATTTACGAATAATGTATACAAAAAAACAGGTGGGCAAAATTACAGCGCAAGTTATAAAAAAAAATTAAATATATGTATTTTTTCCTAATTTTTAAAGTTAAAATTTACAAAAACTATATTTTTTTGCAAAAAATAATCAATTTTATTTTTTACAGATCACAGAGTTTTTTAAATATATTTTTTATTTTGGGACAGTCTACGAAGTCTTAAAGTTTAAACACTGTGCCACTGTGGGTGTTTACATGAAGTTGAAAGATCTAAATGTTTGTGGAAAAAGGAAAGATCTCTGCAAACAGGTTCCACAGTCTCGACACTCCAGAAATGAAGAAATAAATTAAATGGATGGTTTACGGGTTTAGAAGTGAAATTATTTTTGGTAATTTGCCGTTTCAGTTTAAGGGGCATTAAACTAGACAATATTTTTGGTGCCCAAATTGTGTGTTAATTGTGAAAGATAGAAAATTGTTGATATCAGGAAAAAATAGAGTAAGAGCTTTGGGGTACCTCAGCATTAATTTGAAGAAAGTCAGAAAAGGAACCATCTATAGTAACTGATACACGATACGTCGGTTAAAAATTAAACTGGAAAACTAGGGAAGTTTAGTGGAAGACTGCGGAAATAAAGTTTGTTTTGGAGAGCAACATAACATTTTACTAACTGAGATTTGCCAAGAAACACAAGGCACGTGTTTCACAACGGCCCTTGCCAGGTTTAAACAGCCCGTAAGATCAGCGATGTTTAGGAACGCCGGCCACGGTTAGTATTTGGATGGGCGACAGCCAGTGAACATCATGTACCGTTGAGTGTGGTTCGGACTCCACGTTAAATTGTAGGTCCTGCCTGGATGATATTACCCAGATATGTATTGGAGGGATTAGTTAAGAAGTAGTAGATATTTGTATAACGTCCATGGTGGCACTACCGCGTGGTCAAAAAGTACCCTAAAATGTACTATCTGCAAGCTTCGGTACTGGGACAACGTTAACGGAATCGAAAAAAAAATTGATTAAACAACTAAAGACCTAGCACTCGCGGTACCTATAGTACTTAAGCTTTGCACAGGCCCTCGTGAGCTCACAAAGTTAAAAATAATAATTCTAAATTTGACATTTTAAAATTGTTTAATTATCTTGCAACTAACTGAAAGAAGTAATAAAGATCTAAATTAAGAATATAATTTTATGTCCTTTTTTGAGAATAGGTTACTCTCGTGCTACCTTACAGCTTTTCAGAAAAATGCCCGTGTCATAAAAATATACAAAAGTTTATTTAGTTTCAGACATCTTTGGAGTCATCCCGTATAATGCAAAATATTTGTTGATTGTTAATTTTTACGATGTTAATTATCAGTTTTTATTAAATATTTGAAGTTTGGTTAAATGAAAAATGACAAAATCGGGCCAGAAGTAAAGTCACAATACTATGTAAATTGGTAAGAACTAATTTGATTAAACTAAAAAAATACCCTTCAGATAAATATAAAGTATTTAGTAGCAAATATTACCTTGTTGTTGGTTATTACTATTAAAGCCTTGTTGGAATTGTTGACGATTTTGTTGTGCAGCATTCTGTTGTCCGGGTTGGTTCCAGCTGTTTTGGGCCCACTGTTGATTAGGTGTGAAAACCTGAGGTCCCCACCAACTTTGTGATACCTGGGAACTGTCCCATCTTAGCGGAATAGAGCTAGCTAAAGCCCAAAGTGTTAGAAATACGACAGCCTTCATGTTTATTTTACTACCAACCTATGTTACAAAACGAATGTACCCCCTGCAACTTATTGATGTCTTTTTATATTAATTTTTATCAAATTTTATGCGCAAATCCGGGTTAAACATGCCTGTAATGAATATTTTTTATTGCATAAGAAACTGTTTATTATATGGTGACTACTTTTTTATCACCTACACATTTCTAATTAGTAATTAATTATTTTTTGTAATCTTAACTGATTTAAATAAAAAAAATTAAAAAAGCATAACTTTATTTTTTAAATATATGTAAGTATTTTTTGAAGACAGATGCTAAAAGAACTAAAAAATTCTTTAATATCTAGTAAAAAAAGCATTGATATTTAGTATAGAAAATATGGGACCATTTTTTTCGTCCCTAACTTGTGATGCACCTAAATTAAATTTTTTAGTTTATATAAACGAAATATGATTAAAAAAATATTTAAACCGTTTTAAAGATATCATTTTAGGGATGCCACTACTTTACTATTTTTGTCAAATATTTTGAGAACTTTATTTTATTTTATAATACTTATGATAGGTAAAAGTAATATGTATGAATATGTTTTCTATAAGGACACATTATGTGGACGTACAAAAAAGTTTCGAGATGAATATTTTTTTGTCTTAATATGTAAAGAACAGCTGGCTCCCCTTAAAAATAATGATAGGTAGGGGTTAAAATTTTATGTGTACCTAACTAATTAATAAATTTTTTATCCAAAACTCTCATATTATACGTCTATCATAGATCTAAATTTAGACGAATAAAGTGACCCATAACTTACTAGTGAGTTATAGATTTTATCTCACTAGTGAGTTATGAAGTTTACTAGCCCGATGCCCTAAAATCAGTCCAACACATTGCTTTATTACAAATAATCATATAAAACTCCAAAACAACATGTCAAACAAATTTAATATTACAATCAAAACAACATTAGTTTTTGCTACTACTACATTATATTATTACTAAACTTATGTTCTACTGCTTATTGTTAATACTAATGTTTACATTGATTGTGCAATTACCGTCAAGATTAGCATCAGCACCGGTAACACTTTCTTCGCGAACATTTACCGAAATTATGCTTTTCCCTGCATTATCGACAGATTGAGACTGTATTTTTTTGCAAATTTCGATTTTGTTCGAAATTGATTCTTCAACATAGCTTTTAGCCACGATGGATGATTTCCATCCACCATGGCGTTTGAGGGTTATGAGGTCCCCTCCGGCATTATCTAGGAGGGTTGCTGATGTGCCGCGTAAGCTATGACCAGTATATAAATTAGAGTCAGGCAATCCCAAAAATTTTGCCACAGCATTTGGTATTTTAGAAATTTTATTTATAAAAAAAAATCTGTTGATGGGTATATTTTTTGGTCGTAATTTTAAATACTGCCTCACTAACTCAATATAGTTTACCGTAAATCCTTTGTTTAAAAGGGTAAAGCATCTTGATTTATCGGTTTTTGTTTCAGGGATTTGAATAAGAAGGTATTGTCCTTTGTCCTCGATGTTTTCTATCAGCAAATTTGTCAATTCGTCGCTTCAACAGGCATCAGAAACGCCTAGTATCAACACCACCTGAAATCAAAAAATTATATAATTATATATTATACAGAAAACCTTGATAACAAGAAACGTAGAAAAATATGAAAATGATCCAGGACCATAAAAAGATTAAAAAGTAAAAAGGCAACTATAAAGGAAAACAAAATGCCTACCCTGGCTAAGAGATAATATTCATTAGAAGCTTCTTGCAAAAATTGCTCGATTTTAGCTCTTCCTAAAACTTTGGCCTTCGTAGACTTAAAATTTCTGGATTCTGATTTGAGGAACGCTACAATTTTTCTATATCTGGAGATATCGCTGTTCTTATATATCTTAAGGGTTGTTTTTACTATGGAATATTTCGTCCATAATGACGAAGGGGCAAGTATCTCATTTAAATATAAGAAATATGCCAGTGAAACTTCTTCGTTTACCAATTAAATGCCTTTATTTTTCATCCACACTTCCAATTCACGAAATTCCTTATTGTAAAACTGTCATGATTTCTCTGGGATCAGGTTGGTTATTGCTCTTTCCGAATTCCTTTATAAACTTGAGAGTTTTTCATTCTAGGACTTTTTCAAAAATCATTTTTTTTTAAATAAGCAATCACCTTAGTTACACAACCGCGACCTTCTTCGAAAAATTGCATTGTTGCAACAAAAATCCACCTTTTATTTATAGCACAGAAGATGAGGCATTTTGGCTACGAATTTTTTAGTCCTGCATGGATTTACCTGAAATTTTCACAGATGATAGGGAATAGTCCAAGGATCAAAGTTTATATCATGCCGAGGTGTGCTTTTATCCTGGGGGTGGTTGCCACCTCATCTTGAGGGTGGAAATTTTTTATTACATTTTAACTACAGAAATCTATAAAGAAAGTGATTTTAAGTAAAAAATGTTCCATACATTTTTTTTCGTAAAACTAATATTTTTCGAGTTATTCGCGATTGAAAGTAAAGGTTTTTCGACAAAAAAATCGACGTTTTTAATGGGGTTTTCACGAATAACTCTAAAAATATGCATGTTATCAAAAAAACTGTAGAGAGCAAAATTGTAGCCCTTAAAAAAACTTTAAAAAAATGTTATTTTATAATTTCTCAACAACCAATACAGACCGAGCTACGGATTGTTAATGGTTAGCTTTTGTTCGTCAAATGTTAAATTTGAAAGATTCACAGTCAAATAGCGGGAAAAATTTGCATTTTTCAAGGAAAACATATAAGGTCGTTTTTAAATTATATGATAAGACCTTTTTTTTAAAAACAAAAGAAAAGTTTTAAGCATGAAAATTGAGCAAGTTATGATAAAAATAAGGTCGGTTCCTACTTTTTTCTACGGAAAGATCATTAAAAACAACCCCCTAATTCCCCTCTTAATTAAAATAGATCTGTACCCTTCTGCGATTCTTTTTATATATGTATTATTAATTAATTCTAGAAGTTTAATCAAATTAAAATGCCTAATTTTAGAAAAATTGGAGCTTAAAGTGAAAAACGATGTTCCGCAATTTCGTAAAAATATCCATTTTCTTCAAAATAACCCCAACAATACTGAAGATAGGAAAAAAATGCTAGGGTAAAGAATTAGAGCTTTTTTGATAACAAAGACTTTTCATTACATATATTTTTCTGTAAAATAAATATTTGGCCAGATATGGCCGTTTAAAGCCTCTATTTAAGAGCGAGCACCACCTACTCTAACCCTTTCAACTCATCCCATTTTAAAACTAAGGGATTAAAAAGGATTTAATTTACATAGCCTTGTAGCTATTAAAAACCCTACAAAATTATTTTTAAACAAACTTTCTAGCATTAAAACTAAAGGAGCTATGTTTAAAAAACCAATCAACTTTTTTTTCGAAAAATTCGAATAGCCCACTTCGGAGCATAAAATGCTATAAAACTGGTATACTTTATACTTTTACCGGTATAATTTTTGTATGCAATTCTACTTTCTTTTTCATTTATAACATTATATTTTTATAAAATTCAATGTTTAAGGGTGGTTTTTAAAGTTGAAATTTGCCAAAGAATGAAACGGTAATATTTCAGGCAGTAATATTTTTAATTATTAAATCTTAATTATTAATTTTTTGGGGATAAATCTTTTTTTTAATTGCTTAATAAGGGTTGATTTATAAGGTCGAAAAGTTGCGAAATGTTAGTACATATTTTAAGCAACAGCATTCTAAAATTAATCACTATGGTAAATTAATATTTTTTTAGGGTAAATTTTTTTTTTTACTTTAAGCTCTAAAAAGGGGGTTTATTTTAAGGTTTAAAATTTTAAAATTGTATTCCAAAACATAAAACAATCAGTAATCAATATTCAAACCAACTTTTACCCATCTTAAGGTTTAAAATGTTATTTCAAAAGTTTCACAATTAGGGGTTTTTCACCCTTAAAAAACAAACAGCGCACATTACCATGAAAATAATTTAAAGTAGAGGGTTAGAAGCGCCTAATTCAAAATTTTTATATAAAATTGCGAGGTTTTCCAATTTTTAGCTTATTTCCGGACATAATTATTTATCATCAAATCGTTTTAATTTGTCAAAAAAATTTTTTTTGTAAATCTCATAATGGTTATTTAAAGGTTGAGTTATGGTAGTTAAATATTTATTATACCGTACTGTTAAATTATTTTTTTACAATAAAAGCTTATTAAATAATTTTAAAATCAAAAATTTTTTTTTGAATTTCGTTATTAAGGATGATTTTGGGTTGAAACGTTAAAATATAATGTTAGATATAACTCACAAAAAAAAAATAAATTCATTCTACTTATTTAGTATAATTTTAATTTCCATAGGGTCTATTTCATGGTTTTTTAATTTTTTATCATAAGGGGCGTTTTTACCCCAAAAATAAAAAGCACACCTAAATATACAAACTTTGATCAGAGGGAAAAGCAACCAATTCCATATTTTCAAAAAATTGAAACTGACAAAATCCGGAGGTCAAACAGCTTTTTTCTCCCCATCCACTGTACTATTACCCCAGATGGGCTATTATATCCATAATCTGACAAATTAGAAATATACTACAGGATTTTTTTATTTCAAAAGCTTTTTCTATGTATTTACTTAACTTTATATTATAAAATAGACCGTTTTGGATAAAATTTTGCCGTGTTTACATTTTAAAAATTTCTTTGGTAATTTTACTAAAAATTGTTGGAAGTTTTAACGCAAAACAATTTAGTAAATTTACCAAACAGAATGCCTCAACTCAATTTAAAATTCTAAAATTTTTGAAATTTCCAAGCAGTTCCGAAAGTTTAAATAGTAATTTTATTATACTGTTTTGTAATTTTATAATAATGTATCATTAAATGCTTAGTAAATTTACATCAGTTTTGTGACTATCCCACTTAATTCCTTGCATTGAGTTTGATAAAATTACAAAATATTTTTGAAACCCAAGGGTTACAGAAAATTTGATTAGTAATTTTACTATACAGTTTTGTAATTTTATTCAATAATTGATCATAAAAATGTTTAGTAAATTTACTATGCAGTTTCGTAACTATACCACCCAATTCAGTTGAATTGGGTTTGATAAAATTACAAAATATTTTTGGAAATTTACCAAGCGACTACAGAAAATTTTATTGGTGATTTTACTATACAGTTTTGTAATTTTATTTAAAAAGTTACCATAAGAATTCTTAGTAAATTTACTATGCAGTTTTGTAACTATACCACCCAATTCAGTTGAATTGGGTTTGATAAAATTACAAAATATTTTTGGAAATTTACTCAGCTGTTACAGAAAATTTTATTGGTGGTTTTACTATACAGTTTTGTAATTTTATTTAAAAATTTACCATAAGAATTCTTAGTAAATTTACTATGCAGTTTCTAACTAAACTGTACAATTGATTTCTATTGAGATATTTAAAATTAGAGACATCTGGTTTTATTTCACCAAAGATTTTCCAAAACGTATATACCCTTAATGAACATAATTAATTATTTTAGATAGCTCCAGATAACCTGTAAGTCGTTAATTTATATGATTTATACATTAAAAACAGAACTTAATTGATTAATTTAAAATAAAAATATAAATAAATATTATTACATATTGTTTACGTGAATAAAACTATTTATTGAGTATAATAGAATAGTAATACGAGTAACAGCATAAAATAATATTAATACTTCACAAAGTATCATAAACAATTCACACCAAAATGACAAATATAAGTTGAACAATATAGTTATAAATAATAATAGAATAAAATAAACTGAAATTTTGAAAAACGTTATCCAATTATTAATTGAAATTAACATTATGGATACTGGTCATCGGATTCATCAGCAAGGTAGGAGTCAATATCTTTAGTCAGTTTAGTGACTTTGGGATACATTTTCGTTGCCTTCCTCTTACCACCCTCTTTATACCATTGGAAGGACAAATTTGTAGGAACAATCTTTAAAAAAATTAAATCTTAAATAAATTTTAACGAGTAAAAAAATAAAAATAGTACAAATTTTAATTATTATTCGAGGAATGAAAAGTTAAGAAGACTTAAATCACAGAGGAAGTTTAATTTTCGGAAGACATTTGAGGATAAGGTATAAGGCAAAAGATACTTTTAGGAAAATCTAAATAAAAATCTAGTATAGCAAATTTGTACAACTGAAAAGAATAAAAGGAAAAAATAGTTACGGACAAACTACCAAAGCAAACAAAATTCTTTATTAAATATGGCTTACTGAGGAGAGGAGAAGAGAACGGTCCAGAAGATCAGAGATTGTGAAAAAAGAGAAAGTTCTAGTATTAATTATTGAGTATTAAGATGGGATATAAAAGTGTATTAGAAAAGAGAATAGAAGTCTTCAAAACTCTATTACACAATACGCATTTATAAGAAAACATAGCACAGGGAAAACTATTAAAAGGATAATATTAAGTTTGAGAAAGGAATAGAGTACATCAAAAAGTGCCGGCCAATTCAAAAGAGTACAGAAAATATGGCCATGTAATACAAAAAAAAGATAAATTAACTAAGAAAAAATTAGCGAATATACTAATGAGAAAGAGAATATGTAAAAAAATTTAATGCGAGGGTCAAAGAGTACGTCAAAGACAAGAATAGTCAGTCGATTAATTTGACAAGCTCATCGAGAAACAATATTATTCATTTACTTAAAATTGTACAGTCTAACATTAATTTTTTAAAGACCGAGGATTACGTTTAAACTTTTTATTTTGTTTGACGTAAAATCATAAGCTTTATTATTTAACAATATTCCATTCTTGAAAACTTAAAACTTTTGTGTAATTCTAGATCTTAACAACTGTATACAAGTGATAATATTACAGAAAAATTAAGATGTGTCATAATATTATATTGTTTTTTAAGGAACTAATCAAATTTATGTATAAAGAAAAACATTTAATTTATTAAAAAGTTTTTAGAATAAATTTTTTATTACTCACCGCTGAATTGCTTTGAGTGTTTCCTCGATTTCTTGGGGATAAACAATACCAAACACATAGTAACATAAAAATATAGTTAAAAGTCCACTGGAAAACGATTCAGCATGTATTATAATTTGCTTGTTGATGACTACATTATATAAATTTTCTGAATGATGCAAATCTTGACCTGAAACAAAATTGTATTTAAAAATTAATTTCAATTTATTCAAACTATTAGTATTAAATGAATATAATTATTTAACTGCAGATAATTAACAATAGCTACGTAAAAGAGTAGCATGCAAACGATTTGAACATTAATCAAATTATTTTTTTGTAGAAAAAAAAACTTATTTCATGAATTAAATAAAAATATACAAAATCATAAAAGTGAATTTATCAACAAATAAAGATTGTTGTTAGATAAGAAGTCAATAAACAAAACAATTTTTTATGTGAGAGACGTATAGAAAACATTAATATAAATATCATTAAAAATATTTTACTTACCGAAAATTTATCAACCTCGATATCCGTACAATTACCCTTTCAGATGCGTAATATGAAATTTATTTTGTATACACACTTAATTAATAATAATAAATAAATATTAATTATTAATTAACAATAACTAAATGTATCACAACTAATCCAGACGAATAAATAACCTTATAACTTTTTAAACGTCGTTACAACCTCTAAACAAGTGTAACTGAATAATAAATTTTCCCTAAACATACAAGCTGATACAAGTGCGTCTGGGAAACGTCTAGCACCATACCCATACAAGGGTAATAAACCTAACAAGGAGGCTCGATCCCATTTAAGCCCATATAAACCAATTTAAATGTCAATTCGGTATTTGTGACGTAATCTGTTTGCCTTTTTGTTTTGTTTTTACAAGAATATAAAGCAATTTTTAAAATATTAAATTAAGTTTAATATGATAAAATCCAAAATAGTTTTTAAAAGTTGAATATTTAACAAAAATTAATAAAATAAATCTGCCTTCTGGGCAAAATGGGCAAACGGTGACGTCCAAACATAACCTATATCTGCGGACAAATAGTAAAAATGAGCACTCCTTTTAAGTTTACTACCCTTGATACCCATACAGAAGCGACACAAAGCGTGGCACCTTTGATCTCCCGGGTCAGATTTAAACATATAGTTAATGAAAGAAATTTCACATATTGGAAAAATTATTTTGATGTACACAAAGAAAATCATTTTAAAATTTAAGAGGACTTTTAGTAAATAGTGTTTGTTTGAAGACTGGCTTCTTTCACGATCATGTGAGTCTATATTGTCTCTCAAAATTTTGTTTTGCTAAAATGATTGAAGTTATCAATTTAACTTCTAAATCCGTTGAGACAATGTTTTTAAATATAGGATACCAATTAAAATCATATATTGCGGATTTGCTTTGACTAAAATTGCCCAACAGGAAAATAGTAGAGGTTGGATTTTTAAATTTCTTCCATGTCAATCGTCCTAAGTAGATAAATTAAAATTTGTACAGAATCATACGAATTCTTTTATTTTTAAATATAGTTAATTGCAGGGTTTTCGGGGTTGGGAACACGTTTTTTATTAGTTTATTTATTTCGTCATATGCAATATGAACAACGACTTAATAATCTGATTTGCATGTCATCATTTTATGTTCATATATTTATTCTTTCAGCATATATGATATATTGTTGACGTTACGGTTGCGTTAACCAGAAATACTTTTCCTATTAAATTTTGCTTCAAGTAAAAAGTCTAAAAATACTGCATTAATTGTTTAGTTATTGAATATTTTATGTTTTATCAAGTATTTAAAGAAAATGAAATTTTGATTAAAAATTAAACTTAAATATATATATATATATATATATATATATATATATATATATATATATATATATATATATATATATATATATATATATATATATATATATATATATATATATATATATATATATATATATATATATATATATATATATATATATAAATATTTGTAGTTTATTAATATCAAATGAATTTTTTTTTAAACATGCTTACAAACTTATTTATAATAAAAAAAGAATAACGAAAAATATCCACTACTTTTTATTTATCAAAAACTTAAAACACAATAAAATTACGGTCCTCGTCGAACGTAAACAATTATTTTGCTTTGTCAGTGGGAACTGTCAATTGGGCATATTCGGTAATGGACGACGTAGTATATGCAACCATAATTACTAAACCATCAAAATTCATCCGTGTCGCTTCTGTATGGATCAGTATTCTGGGGTCTAGCGTCGTCGGCGGGCGAACTCAGCCGAGTTACCGCCAAAACAAAAGATCGTGCCGATACATATAGATATATTATACACTAGTAAAGTTAGTACTAATACACAATAATGTATATGTATACACATACAGATGTTTAGTTTTTAATGTTGCTTAAGTACTTTTCTATTATAGCGTACTCACTTTCTTTACAAGTTTAATGCTATAGACGCTGGTTACGTTGAAGATTGATCAACTATCTGGTGTGACCTTCGTATACTTACAAACACTTACATTTATTTTGTTTTCGAGGAACACGGTTTAGTGTCAAATATCTATATACTAACAATAAAGACACTCAATAAATCAAGAGCATTTTTCAAGACCGATTGAACGAGTTTATGTTTCTTAGTAGATTAAATAATTATTTAGTTTAGTATATACATACAAAGTTTTTTAGTTTAAAACATAAAATAATTCATAAATAAAATAAAAATTTAAAAAAAAATAAAAATCTAAATTTTAAAAAAATTTCAAGTAATATTTCGAAATAAAAAAAAAACTTTTGTATAGGATTCGAACCTGGCTTTCCCTGACGTTAGGCTAAAACAATAAACCCATGCTACCGACTCCTATTAAAAATTAATGATCACGGTTTCAATAAGAACTTTGCTTGAGACTTGAATTTGTACAAAAAAATAATATAATACTTCCACAAACATGTTGAGTTTAATAATTTAACTGATTTATTCAAAATAATTAAAACTATTTGTAAACATAAAAAAATCATGGATTATATATATTTTTAGTTAAATGAAAAAAATGAGTGTTTAAGAAAGAACTAACAAATCAAATGATTTTTACAAAGAAAAAAGAATCCAAATAATTTAAGGTTTGAACCGATGATTTTTTTTATACATACTAAGAACTTTTAGCCCATGCATAAAGCCACCATGGAATATTTAATATTTTAAATGATAGTTTATACATAGTAATTTTCCTTATATTAGAACTTTAACGAGAAAAAAAAATCATTACTTTTAACTACAAGAAAAAAATTAAATAAAATTAAGTATTCGATAATTTATTTTCTAACCAGCTATTTCACCAACATTTTCTAACTTTATAGCTTAAAAAATGCTTTATTAATCATAAGTTTACTATATATAATTTTGAAATCAAAATTTTACATATAAATATAAAAAGATTGATAAATTTTAATGATTTCAATGATATGTAAATAAACATTTTTTTAGTAATCTTTCAAGAAACTGTGGTATACCGAAATAAGTACAAACAATTTTGGTTCATCTAAAAAAGTAGTTACCCTGGTATACTGTTAATTATACAAAACACTGTATAATTTTACACTATTAAAATTAATAAGAAGATTATTGAATTTCCAATGAATTCATTAGAATTCAAATTTAAATATTTTTTCATAATTTTACGAGACTAGAGATTAAATTAAAACACGCACAATGTTTGTAAATTTTATGAAGCTTGGAAATGAAAGTCGACAACGTGTTTATAAAATTACACAAGGCTAAAAAATAGTATTTTTTAGTGATTTTCCAATGCATTGTGTAATTTTACAATAAGAATAGTAAAAATACCATTTTTTTAAATTTTAATACTTTGATTGTAGTTTAAATTACAATATTTTTTTGTAAATTTACAAGAAAATTAGTAATTTAAAACACAAACAATGTGAGTAAATTCAAGGAGCTTGGTATCGAAAATTGATAACCTGTTTAGTAAAATTACACATGGCTACAGACAAATAGTATTGTTTTGTAATTTTACAATGTATTGTGTAATTTTACAGTTTAAATTGTAAAAATAATAAAATAATTTGTAAATTTTTAAACACTTCAGAGTAATTCGAATTATAAAATATTTGGTAATTTTACAAAAAAATATAGTAACTGAAATTACTAAAAATTTTGGTAAATTTTCAAAGTTTGTTATTAAAATTTAACAAACAGTTCCGTAAAATTACAATACAAGTAAGATTTATACTCTAATATTGTAAAATTACACCGCATCTTAGCAAATTTTCTGATATGTTTTGGAAAATTACTCAAAATGTGTGGTAATTTGAATTCATACACACTGATTAGTAAATTTAGCTATATCATGTTGAGTAAAAAAATGGTAATTTTACAAAAATTTTACAGTGCATATAAGTTTTACTGAGAAAATTAGCCTTTGAAGCCGTAGGCCGCTTTTAAATGTATAACAACACACTAGTACCATAAATAGCCATTAATATTTTTTACATACCAAGAAAGATGTTCTTTGTATGTAAAAAGTATTTGACAAAACTTATTGTGTAAAATATAACTTACGGGTTTATTTTTAGAAAATGTTTTATTTTTTAGCTTCAAACCTTTTAAAATAAAAAACCAACGTTTCGGTAACATTGCGATTACCGTTTTGAGATATAATATAAATTAAAAAATGTAAACAAAAATTTTTTTTCCAAATTTTGTTTTTAAAAAATCCTGGAATTCTATTTTTTTATTATGACGTAAGGTACAGAGTATGACATTACATCATAAAAAATAAAGAATTTTAAGGATTTTAAAGCAAAATTTGAAAAAAGTTATTTAAGTTACAATTTTTAAATTGATTTTATATCTTCATAATACCAGCAACGTTTCGAAACATTGGGTTACCGTTTTCGAGATATAATATGAATAAAAAATGTAAACAAAAATATTTTTTAAATTTTCTTTAAAAATCCTGGCACTTCTATTTTTTTTTTTTTTGACATAATGGTACAGAGTTTTCATTAGTAATTTGAGGGCGTAGAAAACGAATATCTTATTGAAATTGACGAAAAAAATTTATGTTGGGAAAATCCCCATATTTTCGTTTTTGGTTTTTTCCGGTTTTTTGAATACCCGTGTAAAAATTTAATTACATCATAAAAAAAAAGAATTTTTATGATTTTAAAGCATTTAAAAAATTATTTAAACAATGTTTAATTGTAAATATCTTAAAAAATCCCGGAAAACGTTTCGATAACATTGCGGTTACCGTTTTCGAGATATAATGTAAATTTAAAATGTAAACATATTTTTTTCTAAATTTTGTTTAAAAAAATTTTCCTGACAATTTATTTTTTTTTTATTATGACGTAATGGTACAAAGTATGACATTACATAAAAAAAAATAGAATTTTTAAGATTTATGAAAGAATTTTTTTTTTTTTTTTAATTGTTTAATTTACATTTTTAAATTGATTAAATTTATTTTTGAAATTACCCAGCAAACACTGTTTGTTTTGGCAATGAAACATTTTTCTTACTGGCATTGATGGTAAAGCACTGGCAATTGGTGGTAATATTATGCCAACATTTAATATACACTAAAAAGTCACCCCTAAATAATCACTTATTGACAATACATTTAACATCAAGGTTTTTTCTGAATTCTGAATAAATAAGGTACCTTGCATTTTAATTACAGGCAACCCAATACTGTATTTTTTAAGCAAAATTATTGATATTTATTTTTTCAAGCCTTTTTTATTAACATTGCTATTTAAGGACAAATTTGTCGCAATTCCAAACACCAATTCAAATTTCCCGGTTACCGAACTACGTTCGCGACAAAAGATGGAAATACCCCTTTTTTGCCTTTACCGGTTTGTGTTTCCTGTCTTTTCCCCAAAAGTTTTTTAACGATTTGCAATTTAAAAAAAATGTTTTTTTTTAGACTAAGTAATCAAGTAGTGTCTGCAAAACAACTTTAGTGTCTGTGTAGACTGTGATTATGAATCAAAGAAAATAACCTTTAAGGGCTTTAAGTAATTATGAATCGAAAAAAATGACTATAAGGCCTTTAATAATCATGGGTAAGGGGTTAAAACTTATCCCTTTTCACCTGCCAAAAAGGACCCATTTAAATTATTTTCCATGGGGTGACGCCTTTTTCCAAAATTTTTGATAAATTTACTGATGGCAGCACAAAAGTTACTGTCATTCAAATATGCATGGATATGAAGTTTCACCCGTTTCCGAAAAAAGAATCCCAGCAATCAGCTGATGGATGACGATTCATGCCTTATGGTACGTTTCACAATAATTCGTTGATTTCTTGACCGCAATAAAATTTGAATTAAACCCCCAGTGGAAAACCCAACCATAAATAGGTTGCCTGACAAATATCTATTGTGTAGGCACCGCACCTTTGAAAGGGTACAGGTTCTAATTACCTACTAATATTAATAGTTCAGGTTAGCTATTTTGGATGCTCAATAACACCCGAAAATACCTTGACAAACTCCAAACAACTGATAAACTAAGACGAAAAGACTCTGCTTTATATTCAAGACCTGCAATTTGCCTATAACCTACAACAATAAATAAAGAAATTTTAACGTCCATTTCATGTTTCACATAAAAATGTTCAATGTGGCACTAAGGTCCTTTCAATTTCCACCCATCAATTATATTACGTTTTAGATTTTTTTTTTGGGTAGGAAATAAGTTTTAAATTTCTTATGTTATAAATATTATTTTATACCCAAAAGTTTTAAGGTTAGGTCAAAGTAGAACATTCTAAATCCGTAACTAGGAAGTTCCCAAAATGACTCATTTGGTGGCAATTTTTCTCAGTTTTTTTTTTTTTTTACAAAAGAATTGGCATTATTATCCTTTTTTTTTGTATTAATTTTTTTAAAAAGAGAATTAAAATATGTCATAATATTTTACTTTTATTGTTTTACATATTTAAAAGAGCTTTCTTTTAATTTTTTGTTAATTGACACCATTTAAAATCCGCGGTTATTATAGGTACTTATATCATTGTATTATCTTTTTAGAAATTTAAAAGACAGTATTGAGGAAAACACTGACCTTCATATGGACCGGTAAAGGGATTAGATGCGCGGTTCAAAAGTTAGATTTTAGGTCAGAAAAAAATGTGTCTGTACCGTCATAGTCATTTTTTTAGGGCCCAAATCAGGAGAACGGTTTGAATCGATTTAAACATACCAGAATAGTTTTTTTGTTATTTCATTGACCAAATTAACTTATCTAAAAAAAATAGTTTCAAACCATTACAACTATTACACACCATTTAAAAACATTACATAGGGGTCCAAGATGGCGCGCGGACCCCCATTTTTATAAATTTTTAAAAATTTTTTAACTTTTAATAGTTTCAGAATTATTAACAAAAAATAAAATGCCTTTTTGCAACAATTTGTTAATGATTTTTGCAATTGCGTGCTAAAAAATCCTTCCGACCCATTTTTCAAGACATCATTCCGAATCGAATGAGCTATCGCTCAAATTTTTGGGAACTTTATTTCTATTTAGGACGTTTTTGAACTTGATATATACAGAGTGTCAAAAAATGTAATTTTTTATACGTTTGGTATCCTTTTTTCCAACTTTACCATAATTATTGGTTTGTTCTTTATATTTAACTTTTAACAAACTTTTTCTTTGGAAATAATAAATAATAAAAAAAATCTGTATAAGTGACAAACTTTATACCTGTCACGAGTCATTTAATATTATTGCCTCCTTCTTGGTAAAAGAAAACATCAAAATGTTATGAATAACAGAATTGCGATTGCGCAAACTTACACATTCAAAATCTTCCCTATTTTAACCGTATTTTGTATTAAATACAATGTTATTTTTTAAATCTAAATAGTAATAAAAAAATAAATTAAACACGTTGTGTATGCAGTCTTGCTTTAGTTTATATATTGATTAAATATTAACACGTACAAACATTCTTAATTATTATATAATGATAATCACATTCGTTTAAGCAGACCAAACGTTATTACGTTGACGCCAAGAGTTTTGCATTGGAGATTGTGCATATCCGGCTGGAGACCACTGACTAGCAGGTTGAGACCAGGGATTTTGAACTTGCTGTTGTGTTCCCGATTCGGAGTTAGATCCTTGATGCCATGAGTTTCCAACTACTTGCCATGAGTTTCCAGTTTGAGACCATAAACTTGCTGCTTCAGAAACTTGTTGATTCATTTGCTCAGCTACAAGATCTTGTTGGAGTTGGTGCTGTTGGTTAATAAGACCCTCTTGAAGTTGTCCAATGACAAGTTGGCGAGCAACTTGTTGATTTAACAATTGTTGTTCTTGTTGCTAAAGGTTTTGTTGAACCTGTTGAAGTTGTTGAACTTGTTGTTGAGGCTGACCTTCTCGTTGAGCAACATATATTTGAGCCTGAATTTGTTGATTTTGTTGATTTAAGAACTGCTGTTGTTGTTGAAGTTGTCGTGCACTGGTCTGTTGTCTATCTATTTCACTGCAATAAATAATTTTCTTTAATATATGCTAAACCAATAATAATAAGTACTCAAAATATAACACGGTACTTGGTTCAATATTCTCCACTAAAACAGTTATTAAGCTTAATAAATTAAAAGCTTTGCGGTCATGGAATTCAGACATTAAACAGAAAAGGGTAACAGAAATATAAGTTTGAATAAAGGTTGCAATATTTACAGTGGGTTTTAAAACTTTATCAAAAAAAAAAAAAAAATATATATATATATATATATATATATATATATATATATAAAATATATATATATATATATATATATATTTAATAAGTTTATTTTTAGGACTATATCTAATAAAATAATTTCTTTTAAAAACTGATGACAGATAAGACAACGCTAAATCTTATTAAGGTAAATAGACAAATGTTTTATTTACAAAAATTATAGCGCTAACCAGCAAAGTAATTATTTAACAGACATATTAAAACCATGAAATATACTAAAAAATTAATAAAGAACTTGTAATAAACAACATTAAAAAAAACTACATAAAGTGAAAGATCTGTTGATAAGAATTTAAAGGTCTGTTAAATTTAACCAAATCAACCAGTGTAGGACAAGCTGGCAGGCTTATAGCAACAATACCATCATAAGATATTAAAAAATCTAAATGGCGTGATACATGAATAAATATATATTTGATAGTGAATCTAAAAACTAAATGCAAACAAATATTTTTATTAACCGTAATCGTACTTTAACAGTACAACAAACTTACGCTTGAATATCCTGGATATTACTTTGGTCAATAATTTGCTGAACTTGGGCTTGGAAAACAGCAGAATTTTGTCCAGGGTTAACGTGTCCAGATTGAGATACTTGTTGATTTGCAACGTTATTAGAAACCAATTGAGCTTCCAGAGCTGCTTCAAGAGTTTGCGCCAGCTGGCTTGACACTCCACTTTGAGGTCCTTGCTGATTGTCTTGTTGTTCTTGGACTTGTTGAATGATATTGGCAGTTTGCATCTATTATTAAAAGAAATAAAAAACACATGCAGTTACTTAGCAATTTCTTTTCTTAATATTGAATATGGAACTAAACTTAAATTTAGATACATACGTATTTAACACCACATCTTTTAAATTAAAGATTTTACAGTTATTGTACCTGCAATGACTATGGTCTTGTTAACGGTAGACTTAAAAACTATTTACCTAATTGTTTTTATATTGAAATACACAGTCAGTTCCTGTGGAAATTTGTGTATTTTTTTTAATGCAATGATTTAGTTTATTTTATAGGCTAATCAAAATGTTTTTAACACCAAATAAAAAAAAATAAATACAGTTGTAACATCTGTCAACCGCCAGTACTAATTGGGATTTAGATGTAATAGAAAAATCTTTACTTTTCTGAAGTCATTACACCTTTCGTTAGGCGGCAGTTCTAAGTAAATATCCCTTTTAGAACTTCTTTATTTATAAAAAAAATTAAAGTAGTTAATGCGGATTGTAACTATTTCACTTTAAAGTGTTTTAGTTTTTTTACGACTATTATAATTTTGTTATCTACCTATAAAAGGGTCATTTATAAAAAGAAAAAGCGATTGACATTTAGTAATAAAAAATTCATTACGGAGTCCATAAGAATCTGTGTATTACATAATAATTATAAATAATTAAGCTTTTTTATAAGTTTACTTTATGGTTTTAAGTTTACAATAAAAAAAACGCATACAAAATTGAAATTGGAAAAAAAAATTGCAGCGTATCTTTAAAAATGCAATATTTTTTTATTATTATATTGTATTATTGTATAAGTTAGCAAAAAATATATTCCAAACTTTCCTATTTTAGCTATTTTCCTATCTCTGATATATTCTAAAATCTCAGTACATGCATCACCAATTTTTGATGCACGGTATGTAACATACAGGTTATTCTACAAAAAACGTTATTTTGTGCCAAACTTTTTTAATTTCAGCTAATTTTAGTAATAAAAGCCATACAATTATTAAATTTCCAATTTCTTTTTGGCTCATTGAAAAATAAGATAGGTGTGCTGTCTATTTACAACAAGTAAATATATATGATTTATTAAAATTAAATTATGAGTCTACTCTTGCGAAAAAAGATATATATTTAAATTTACTTTTTAATAACGGAGTAACAAATATAGGAGTTACCTGTTGAGCTGCCCATTGTTGTTGAGCCTGTTGGACCGCCCATTGTTGTTGAGCATATTGTTGAGCCTGTTGGTAAGCCTGTTGTTGAGACTGTTGTTGAGCCTGTTGTTGAGCCTGTTGTTGAGTCTGTTGTTGAGCCTGTTGTTGAGCCCTTTGTTGAGCCCCTTGTTGAGCCCATTGTTGTCCAGCTATTAATTAGGTTAATAGATAAGTGGAATATATTTAATATATAGCTGTGCTAACAGAAGTTTTTAATATTGTGGAAAGTGTTATTCGTTTTCTAATTTACAAGTATTAATATTTAAATTTAGGGTAACTATCAATGTTCTGCAAATAAGTTATCTGCTTTAATTTAGTTAAAACATATTTAACAGTTTTAACATTTTTAGATCAATTATTTTTTAAGTAAATGTGTAAATATATTGCAGAATAAATAAAAAATAAAGGTAATTTTAGAAAACTCCCTTTTAATCACAGTAAGGGTAATGCGTTTTTTACTCTTTTGAGTGGGTTTAAATTTTTTTTGTCTAGCTAAAATATTTTGATTTATACCATATTTAATCATTACCAGGACTGTATTAAATATAATTTATAACTCGTCCAAAAGTTAAATATTTAAGTATTCAAATTTTTTATTGCTAAATGAAAATATTCATTACTTTAAAAAAGAATTGTGTTCATCATACTGATGTATTTTAAATCCATTTTTAATTATATAGTTACTTTGAGCAGCCATAGGTTGCCTAATTTTTAAAACTGTCGCATTTTCAAAAATTTCAAATTTAAATGTGTATTTTTTTACAAAGGTTACTTTAAAAAATACTTAAAAAAATCTATGTTCTTGCTTAAATTCAAAATAAAACCAAATTAATTTAATAACTTACTTGCAAAAAACCTTAATCTAAAGTTTGTTTAGTAAAACTTTTAAACTACAAGATATATTTTTCTTTGACTTTACTGCCCAGATAAACCCACTTTGCATGGCTTTATCTGGGTCTACTGTCAAATTACATTTTTTTATATGTGTCACATTTGAAGACAGTGGGCAATGTGCTACACATACTTCTTAAGTTTTTAATAATCTAACCAACTATGATAAACTACAAAAAAAAATCAACCTGTTGTAGACAATAAACTGGCATACCTTGATTAAAGTCAATCCAAAATCTTAGTTGTTTAAATTATTGGTCTAAATATTTTATTACCAAGATGAAAAGTTTTAAAAAGAAATCATTGAAATATCCGTATATTTACGAATAATGTATAAAAAAAACAGGTGGGCAAAATTACAGCACAAGTTATAAAAAAAATAAATATATGTATTTTTTCCTAATTTTTAAAGTTAAAATTTACAAAAACTATATTTTTTGCAAAAAATAATCAATTTTATTTTTTACAGAACACAGAGTTTTTTAAATATATTTTTTATCTTGGGACAGTCTACGAAGTCTTAAAGTTTAAACACTGTGCCACTGTGGGTGTTTACATGAAGTAACAATTAGTTTTATACACAGAATCGAAAGATCTAAATGTTTGTGGGAAAAGGAAAGATCTCTGCAAACAGGTTCCACAGTCTCGACACTCCAGAAATGAAGAAATAAATTAAATGGATGGTTTACGGGTTTAGAAGTGAAATTATTTTTGTTAATTTGCCGTTTCAGTTTGAGGGGCATTAAACTAGACAATATTTTAGATGCCCAAATTTAATATTGATTTAAGGTCCTGCTATCACTACAAAACTAAGAATGGAATTAATTGTGAAAGATAGAAGATTGTTGATATCAGGAAAAATAGAGTAAGAGCATTGGGGTACCTCAGCATTAATTTGATGAAAGCCAGAAAAGGAACCATTTATAGTAATTGATACACGATACTTCGGTTAAAAATTAAACTGGAAAACTAGGGAAGTCTAGGGAAGTTTAGTGGAAGACTGCGGAAATAAAATTTGTTTTGGAGCGCATCATGACATTTTAGAGATTTGCCAAGAAACACGAGGCACGTGTTTCACAACGGCCCTTGCCACGTTTAAACAGCCCGTGAGATCAGCGATGTTTAGGAACGCCGGCCACGGTTAGTATTCGGATGGGTGACAGCCAGTGAACATCATGTGCCGTTGAATGTGGTTCGGACTCCACGTTAAATTGTAGGTCCTGCCTGGATGATATTACCCAGACATGTATTGGAGGGATTAGTTAAGAAGAAGTAGATATTTGTATAACGTCCGTGGTGGCACTACCGCGTAGGCAAAAAGTACCCTGCAAATGCAATATCTACAAGCTTCGGTACTGGGACAACGTTAACGGAATCGAAGAAAATTGGATTAAACATCTAAGGACCTAGCACTCGCGGTAGCTATAGTACTTAAGCTTTGCACAGGCCCTCGTGAGCTCACAAAGTTAAAAATAATAATTCTAAATTTGACATTTTAAAATTGTTTAATTACCTTGCAACTAAAAGAAGTATTAAAGGCCTAAAGTAAGAAGAGAATTTATTTTTTGAGAATAGGTTGCCCTCGTGCTACTTTCCAGCTTTTCAGAAAAAAGCCCGTGTCATGAAAATGTACAAAAGTTTGTTTAGTTTCAAATATCTTTGGTGTTATCCGTATAATGCAAAATATTTGTTGATTGTTAATTTTCACGATGTTAATTACCAGATTCTACTAAATGTTTGAAGTTTTGTTAAATGATAAATGACAAAATCGGACCAGAAGCAAAGTCACAATATTATGTAAATTGGTAAGAACTAATTTGATTAAATTAAAAAAAAACCCATAAGATAAATATAAGGTATTTAGTAGCAAATATTACCTTGTTGTTGGTTATTACTATAAAAGCCATGTTGGAATTGTTGACGATTTTGTTGTGCAGCATTCTGTTGTCCGGGTTGGTTCCATCTGTTTTGGGCCCACTGTTTATTAGATGTGAAAGCCTGAGGTCCCCACCAACTTTGTTGATGTGATACCTGGGAACTGTCCCATTTTAGCGGAATAGAGCTAGCTAAAGCCCAAAGTGTTAGAAATACGACGACCTTCATGTTTAGTTTACTACCAACCTATGTTAAAAACGAATGTACCCTGCAACTTATTGATGTCTTTTTATATAATTTTATCAAATTTTATGCGCAAATCCGGGTTAAACATGCCTGTAATGAATATTTTTTATTGCATAAGAAACTGTTTATTATGTGATTACTACTTTTTTATCACCTACACATTTCTAATTAGTAATTAATTATTTTTTTTAAATCTTTACGGGTATGAAGTGATTTTAATTAAAAAAAATAAAAAAGCATTAACTTATTTTTTTAAATATATGTAATTATTTTTTGAAGACAGATGCTAAAAGAACTATAAAATTCTTTAATATCTGGTAAAAAAGCATAAATATTTAGTATAGAAAATATGGGACCATTTTTTTCGTCCTTAACTTGTGATGCACTTAAATTAAATTTTTTGGTTTATATAAACGAAATATGATTAGAAGATTATTTAAACCGTTTTAAAGATATCAAGTTTAAACTATCTTTAGTATTTTTATTTAGGGATGTCACTACTTTACTATTTTTTCCAAATATTTTGGGATTTTTTATATTTTATAATACTAGTGATAGGTAAAAGTAATATTTATGAATATGTTTTCTATTAGGACATATTATGTGGATGTACAAAAAAAGTTTCGAGATGAATTTTTTTTTGTCTTAATATGTAAAGAACAGCTTTCTTATCTTAAAAATAATAATGACAGGTAGGGGTTAAAATTTTATATGTACCTAACTAATTAATACATTTTTTATTTAATATTTTTTTACATACCAAGAAAGATGTTTTTTGTATGTAAAAAATATGTGTACAAAACTTATTGTGTAAAATATAACTTACGGGTTTATTTTTAGATATGTTTTATTTTTTTGTAGCTACAAGCCTTAAAAAAAAACTGCAACGATTCGGTAACATTGCGGTTACCGTTTTCGAGATATAATGTAAATTTAAAAATGTAGACAAAAATATTTTTTCCAAATTTTCTTTTAAAGTCCCAGCAATTTTATTGTTTTTTATTATGACGTATTGGTACAGAGTAACATGTGTTATAAAAAAATAGAATTTTCAAGATTTTTGAAGCAAAATTTAAAAAAAAAATTGTTTAATTTACATTTTTAAATTGATTTTATATCTTGAAAATAGTTATCGACTTGTTATATTAAAAAGTTCTTCTAATTTTTAATGGCCAAAACACATAGCATGTAAAGCCAGTCAGCAAAAAACTTGCCAAGTCACTTGGTCTAATTTTAGATCTCAGTACTTTACGAGACTAAGATTGTTGGATGGAAACTTGGCTCCAATTTAACATAAGTCTTTTTTGCGGGATCTGCTATCTTTTTACTAAGTTCAATAAATGGAAAAAATGGGCGGGGAGAAATCTGATGCCTGTTGTTTTTCTGAGTAGACCTTACTCTGTAGGAATAACCTACGAGAGTACGAAAATTGCTTATTTTAATGTTGCTTAAATCGCGCCTTGTTTGGGGACCTATTGAGTAAATGTGGAAACTTTTTTATCAAATCCTGCCTGCATTTTAAATTCTAAGACAATTATGACCTCAAAAAGGCAGGTTTAATCAGATTGCAAAATTCTAAAATACCCTCTAAAAATATGGTATTATGGCCCTGTTTCAGAGCTTTTCGAGTAAAAATCTGCAGTTTTAGGAATGTTTTCTTTATTTGTGTCTTGATACCAACTTACATACTAAATTTTTAGTTTATGCTCCCTTGGGAAGTGATTCATAAGTCAATCAGTCAGTCAGTCAGTCAGTAGTAAAACCGGCGTTTTTCAAAACCGAATATCTCAGAAATCAGATGACATAACTTTCTTAATATTTTTACAAATAATTAAAATACTAATGTGAATAAACATACCAGGTCTCATACCTTAATGTGGAACGATATCAAAGTTATAATGGAGGAAAACTAGGCCAAAACATTTTCGTGTAATATGCAAAAAATCGTGCCGTATGCCTGGCGCACTACCGTGTGTCCAGATTCATTTTATGTACTCACTCCAGTTTGGCAAGTAGTCCAAAGGATTTGTTTTGGTAATCTCTTTTCCTGAATCTGCGATATCAATGGTTTTTTTTCCAAATGTGTTGCCCCCAAAAACCGAACAAAATTTTTTCATTTTTTTAGTAGAGGCCCCGATTCCATAAGTCTATCGTGTTTTTTTTTTTTTTTGGGCGTAGAACCAGGTCAAACCAATTAGGTTCCTTTGAGTATGTCACGGGCAAATGAAATCTTTTTACAAACATTTTTTTGGGTCTCGAACTTTTAAATTAAAAAAAATTTTTTTTTTTTTTAATTAAAAAAAAGGGGTTTTTTTTTCCCCCAAGCCATAACCTTTAAAAAACTATCAAAGATAAAAAAAAAATTTTTGAAGAAATTTAAAAAGCCCACACTGTAGCGCTTTTAACCCTATAAACTGTTTGGGCACAATTCGCATTTTTATTCCTCTAAAATCAGATAAAAAAAAAAATATTTTTTTTTTTGTATTAAATTTTTTTATTCAATCGAAAATTTTTTTTTTTTTGAAAATATTTTCATACATGCAGCGAAGAAAATATAGCAAATAAAAAAAAATTTTTAAAAAAAAAATTTTTCCTAGAGCGTATCGTTTGGAAACCCCCTTTTTTTTTCCTAAAAAAGATCATAGAGGCCCCTTTGGGGGGGTTGGACATCGATAAAAAACCATTACAATTTCGGAGCTTAAAATGATAAAAAAATATACCTTAAAAATGCAATAAAAACCCCCAACCCCTTCCTTAGGTATTTAGGGTTTTTTTTTTTGGTATTTTTATTCGGTGTGTTTTTTTGTGGAATAATACAAAGCCGTGGCAATATAAAAAATTTGGGGGTTTTTTAAAAACAACAAAAAAATTTAAATTTTATGTTTTTTTTATAATTTTTTAAAATTAAATTAAGAAAATTAAAATTAAAAATTTTAGACTTTTTAATTATAAATATACAAATATTTGATTGCACCCCTTTACAAAATTTATGCAATTAACCCCACAAAATTTTTACAGGGAAAATCAAACTCTGGGCAGTAAAAAAACCGGGGGGGCCTATTTTTGGGGGAACTAAAAAAACCAGTTCCGTTACAGGGGGTAAATGGGGGGGTAAATCATATTTTTTTTTTCCCGAAATAACTTGTTATATTTAAACAGGGTAAGTCGCTTCCAGGAAAAATAATGAGTGCAATTTAAAAAAGGGGTTTTGGTCCCTTCCATATTCTTTTTTTATTTGAAAGTGAAAGAGGTGGTTTTTTTTTTTTGGACAGTCCACGAAGGGTGGTCCCCCTAACGTACCGTGGGTGTCTTAAGTGGTGAGAGGGAGTTTGTTCACACGGGACTTAAATATTTGGAGACCGGAAGAAGACGGGAAACCTTTTGGGGTTAGAAGTTTTCATAGATTAGTCACTCAAGGACAAGGAACCAAAAGGGGAGGAAGTTCAGGGCCTCTATAATTAAACTGTAAAAAGGCCATAAAAGTTGCACCAAGTGTTGCCCGTTGGGCCCCGCCAGAGGGGGATTATACTGAAACCTTTTGAGTAAAACCGTAAAAAAAACCTAAAGAAGAGCGACAGATTCCCCCCAGCTCGTCGTGGAAAACTATGTTGATAAGGTCCTTTTTTAAAAAAAATGGAAAAAACATACAATCGGGGAAAGGGAAAAAATTATGGTTTAGTGTCGATGAAACCAGGGGTATAAGGGGAAAAATATGTTACTAACATTTAAGTTCCCCTTTTAAATTATCACGTACCTGAAAACTCATTTTTTAACAGTAAATTTTTTTTTAAACCAAAGTGAAAATAACAAAACCCGTAGTAAAAGTTTTTTTTTACTACTGTCAGTCACTATTATTCAAAAAAAGTGGCTTTTTTTTTTCTTTCGGAAAAGTGTTTCATATATGCTGAATGAAAGACAGTTGAAATTTTTCAAATTTCTTTATTTGACATGTTTAGCTCGCCTTACATAGAATATGCGAACTTTATTATCGAGGAAAAAAAAGTATATTAAACAACAAGGTTTAAAAAAGATTGGGCCCCGGGTTTTTTAAAAATTTTTAGGACCGAGACGGGGTCAAAATCCACAAGTTTTGGGGTGTGAAAAAAAGGTTTTCTAACGATTTTTTTCGAAATTTTTATACGCCCCCCCAAAAAAAAAAACTTTTTTTTTGAAATTTTTTTTTAAAAAAAAAAACGCAAAAAAAAAATAATGAAAACAAGAAACTACAGACTATAATTTAGCAAACGGAAAAATTCATAACTATTTTAAAATAAATTTTTGTTTACTTCTGCAGGAATCGTGCATTGTTGATCGATTTTTTAAAGATGGAGACAACATTTTCGGGGACCTTGCTTAAACAGTTCTTTTGTCGTGGGGTTTTTAAAATTTTCTTGGGGAAAATTTTTTACCAATTGCTGTTGTGGCGGGGGCAACAGACGACACAGAGGAAGAGATCCTCTCTGAAACATCCATTTTATTACTAAGCGAGTCATCTATAAACTTTCGGCGACTGAGCTGGATTTCCATCCACCATGGCTTTCAGAGCCAAAAATCTGATCCAGAATTCACCAATATTGTGGCTGACGACCGCCTAAAGCAATGCCCGGTATAGGCTTGGGGATTTCCCAAAAACATAAAAATTTTTGGGGGGGGTTTTTGCCAACCGCCAATTTTGTTAATTCCAATTTTTGGGGTTTTTTCCAGGATAAAGGAAAAAACGTTGTTTGCAGGAGTGGAGGTCGAAGGGCAGAATATTTTTTTTGATGGTGGAGATTCCGACACTGTAAATGATCTCGGCATCTTCGTTTTGGTATTCTCTAGTTTAATTAAATTTGGCTCCCAAAATCCGCCTATTTTCTTTTTTTGAAGCAAATTTCCCCTTCTTTGGGCATGCCCCAGAGAGTCCCCCCGCCACCACCCCCGAAACAAGAAAAAAATAGAAAGTTCTTTTTTTTATTTTTTAAGTAAGTTTTTTAGAAACTAAAAACCTTTTAAAAAACAAATTGGGTAACCCTGCCTACTAAACCTTCTCACAAAAAAAAATGACCCCAAAAAAAATAAATAAAATAACTGTGATGCCCCCGGGGATTAGAAATATTTTCGTCTGAAGCTTTTTTTAGGCGGAAAAAAATCATTCTCGCAAGAATTTTTTCTTTGGCACATAGTTTTCTGTTTTTTTTTTTGGGGGCCTGCAACTTGGGGTTTTTCCCAAATTTTCCGTATTTTGGTTTGCCCAGGGTTGATTTTAGCATAAAAGGTGCTCCATAATGTTGAAGATTTGTTTTTTTTTCACAGCTTTAAAAGTACACCAACATAACTTTTTGGGGAAAAACGTTTGAGTTATTTGTTTTTTCCCACTTAAAAAAACCAGTAACTCGGCTTCATATCGATCTCTTGACTTTGTTGGAAGTAGGTTTGAGGAATTAAACTCGCTTTTTTTCCCCTTCAGAATCGGACTTTTTTTTCGCGAAATCAAAATTTTTTGTATCAAAATTTGGGTTTTTCTAACCAAAAAAAAAAAAAAACATGATTTTTGTTTGGAATAAAGTTTTGAGTTTTCTAATTTTTGACAAAAAAAAAAAAACCATAATAAACTTTGAAAGAGGGGAACCCCGTGTGCAAAAAAATTTTCCTTGAACACAGTCCCAAAAAAAATTTTTTTCAAAGCTTGTTTAGCGTGTGCAAAACCCCATTTTCTAAAGAAAATCAAAAAAAAAATGTCCCCTAGTGCCTTCTTTTTTATGTATTTCAAATTACTATAAAAATTTTTAACCCTTTTTAATGAAAGGGGACAAAAAAATTGAGGGGCAAAAATTTGGGAAAAAAAACCGGGGTTTTTGAAAAAAAAATTTTTTTTTAAATACAAAAAAAAGAATTTATTTAAAATCATTTTCGATTTCCCCCTTACAAGTTTTATTTCGAAATGAGCTTTTTTAGATTTTTGACATATTTTAAATTATAAAAAAACCCAAATTTTTTCCGAAACCATCTTTGAAAAGACGGGGTTTATCATGTAATGCAAAAATTGTAAAACACCCATTATATTTTTACTTCACATTTTTTTTAAATTTTTTTTTTATTTTAATATCTTTTCCTTTTAAACGCAACCCCAAGAATTTACCAGAAAAAAAATGATAGGGAAGAAGCCCGAAACCGGGGGCCCAGGGGCCCCAAAAACCCCCCATGGGATAGGGGGGTAAAAAAAACATTAGTAGTGGTGGGGGTTTTTGAAATTTAGAGGGGCTGATGTAAAGAATTTTTAAAAAAATTTTAAACGCATTATTTGTAAGAAAATTTGTATGAGGGGACAAAGTGATACAAAAAACCCCCAATTAAAAAGGGTTTTTTATCAAAATTAAAAAAAAGGAGGACAATCTAGCAAAAGAAATTTTGTCAAAAAAAAGGGATTTTAAAAAAGGGGAAATAAAAAAAAAAGTCAAAAATATATATATATATATATATATATATATAATATATATATATATATATATATATATATATATAAATCTTACACAAACCAAAATTATTATCATATTTTGCAATCCCCACAGTGGCGCCGATCCTTTAAAAATTTTGGGGCACTAAACTTATATGCCATAGTTTCAATATTAAAAATGTGCTTTTTTTTAACACAAGAGAAAAGTTTAATAAAAAAAAAATCTTTTTTTAAAACAGTAATTTAAATATTATTATTTACCTACATAGCATATCTGGGGCCATTATATTGGGTTTTTTTTTTTTTAATTAAAAAATATAGTTTTATTTTATAAATAATATTTTGGTATTTATTTCTTTTTTTGAAAAAACCCTTTTTGGTAGTGGAAAAGTTTTCCCATAAAAATTAATAATTTTTAGGGGAAAGAAATGGCATTAATATATCCAAATTAAAAGGTTTTTAAGATTTATTTGCGTTTGATTGGGGAAAATCATAAATTTGTTACAGCCACACTTATCTGAAAAACCCCAAAATCGCACAAAAATAGGAAAATGGTTTCCAATACTGCCTCAAACCTATCTTAAAAAACCCCCAATACTACCTCTTCTGCAAGTATTGGGGGGGGATCTTCAGAAGGGGCTTTTTTTTCCAAAGAAATGTCCAAAATTTAAACTTTATTAAGAGCCTTTGGGGGGAAATGGATGAAATTTTTAAAAAAAAAATTAATTTTAAATTTTTAAAAAAACTACTTACATATTACATTTTTTGGGGGTTAAAAAAAAAACCCACGGAATTGGACGATTCCAAATTTGCAAGTAGGAAAAAAAAACTTTAAATATTATTATTTAAGACAAAAAAGGATTAAGTGGCCAAAAAAAATCGCAATTTTTAAATTTAAATTTTAAAGGGGATTATTTTGAAATTTTTTTTAACTATTTTTGATTTACAGAAAAATACAGCAAATTCCCCAAACTTTTTAATGCTGAAATAGGAAATATTATTATTAATTTAAAATAAAAACTTTGCCCTTTAAATTAGGGGTTTTTCATTTTTAAATTAAAATATTTAAAATTTGAGCCAGTTACAAAAAATTTTAAGGAAAAAAAAAAAATCGTTTTTAAAAAAGAAAATTTTTAAAAGACCGACCAGAACGGCGCATTTATAAAAAGAAAATTTACAATTTAACGAAGAAAACCCAACTGGAACTACCCAAGAACTAACTAGAATTAGGTAATAGTTTAAAGTTTGGAACACGCTTATTCAAGGAGATAATCAAGAAACAGCAACGTATCATCTTTTATATGGAAAAAAAAGAAATTATATATTCCTTTTTTTAAAAAAATTTCCCCGAAGCCCTAGTTTTTTTTATGTACCTACTATGTTTTCAAATTTAATTAAACACATAAAGCATCCGCAATTTTTGTTCTAAAGTGTTGTATTTGTTTAATTGAATGTATAATTAAAAAATAAAAATTCCTGGGTGGTTTTTTTACCAGAACCCAAAAAAAAAAAAGTCTAATAAACCTACTTTAGGTGGGTAATTAATAACAATTATTGATTTTTTTTGGAATGGGTTTATAAACCTACCCACCTGTTTTAAATATTTTAAATTTTTTTTTTCCTAAACAACCCAAGTAGCTCCTAGACCCGCGTTTAAGCCTGTTGATAAAACTTAAACAATTAAATCCCACCAGACCGTAAGATTTTGTTGAATGGTCGGTCGCTAAGCCGAGCGCGCGAAAAATGATTTTGCCCGTTAAAAAAATATCACGACTCAATAATAATAATAATAAAATAATAATAATAATAATAAAGACTTTAAAAAAGAAATTTTACAAAAGGCGGTTGAGGATAACCCCCCATTTAACCTCATTAAAAAAAAAAACAATTTATTTATGTATGTATATACATCTACAAATTATGCTTATGTACTATGTATGTAATAGAATTTTATAAGTATTACAATTTTATTGACGTTGGTGGAGGCATAATCAGCATCTTTGATAAGTATGTGACGCTAATATAGTTTTCACTTTGTATTTGAAATTGAGTGGGTTCAGAGTTTTAATTTTAGCTGGTATATTATTAAATTTTACAGCTATTTGATAGGTAAATGAACGCTCGAATAGTGGTTCGGGGTAATGGAGGAGATAGTATTTATGTCTTAGATCTAAGTTATGTAATCATACCTGAATTTAATTTTTTGATAAAATAAGTAGGAAGTTTTTTATAAATAATTTTAAAGGAACAAAACAAACTAAACAACCACGTTCATCCATTTTCATCCATCCAATCTCCCTTAGTTTTGCACTACGCCACTGTCATACTTTCTAATTCCACCTATCAAAGAAAAAACAACAGTTTTGTATTTGCTGAATGCCCCTTTTTTGTCACTTTCCAACCAGACAAGGACCATAGACGGAATCAAAAAGGTAAAGTGCGATAGCACTAATGAGTCACATAAGATTTTCCTGATTTTTTTCATTTAAAAGATGTCTTTGTTTATAAAAGTTTTAGATTAATATATGCTTTTTTTATACAGTTATCTATATGCTCAGAAAATCTTAGATCAACATCAATTACCACGCCCAGATTTTTTTTCCACACCAACGCATTGTAAAACATTATTTAAAAAATTTAAAAGATGTTTTTGGCGTTCCCTTAACCCAGGGCCCAAATAGTAGGGCTTGGGCATTTCTTGGGGGTTTAGCCCAAAAAAGGATTTACAAGGCTTTAAACAAGGATTGAAGATCACTATTTACTTTAAGATTCGCCTCAACGATATCCCTCGGTTTAAAAAGATAAATCTGGGTGTCATCTGGATATTGATGTACCGTGACGGGCTAAGATCCGACGTTAATAACTATAAAGGAACATGAAAAATTTTTATTTTAAAAAAACTTTTTTAAACATGTACAATTTGTACGCAGCATGTATGAAATTTTAATAATAAACTTTTTTTTTTCGTTTGCCAAAATTACGCTACTGAAAAAAAACAATTTTAAGTTTCTGACCATTTTAAAATTAAACAAAAAAAGAATCAGCTTCACGTAAAGTCGTTCAAGCGCTAGGCCCACTTTAATCTGAAAAAAAAAAATTAACCTGATATCATGAATATTATTAAACAAGCAGTGGGGGGATATTAAAAAACGGTTTCATTGAAAAAACCCATTTTTTTTTGGTTTTTTCTTTAAATAAAAAAATTCTCACCACTAAAAATGTCGTAAAAAGTGATTTTGTTCAAGATTACCTTATTAAAGAATCCCACCAAGTCTGAGGTTCTACGCCGGTTTTTTTTTTTCGATAACTAAGCGACTTTCCTTCCAAATTTTACTCCACTATAGTAGACAAAAAAACGACGGTGTGTGGTGGAAAATCCGCATAATTTTTGTAAAGCTTCAGAAAGATTTCATTGTTTATTTCTTCGGAAATAACAAACGATGGTAAGGATTGGTTTTTATAATTAATAATTTTATTAGCGATAAGGTTTTCCTAATCCCAAAAATTATCATGTAATTTTTCGTGTCTTTGCGCCAAGCACCAGCTAAAGCAGAACTGGTGCTTACTTTGGTCATTAGATAAGTCTTATCCGGAGCTGACGTAAACCTAGTTATTTCTTCTTTGCTAAAATATGACCTTTCTTTGCTTGAAAATTAACATTTTGCTTTTAAGGAAACGATGCCAATTTATAAAACTTGCTTATGTCCAGGTTGTGTTCTGTTTTGACCAAATTTTTAATCAAGGAGTAACGCGACCAAAGTGTATTAGACTCAAGTACCCTTTTACCTCTTCTTTATGCATTTGATTTGCTTCTTCTTCTACAATTTAAAAATTAATTGTATTGCAGCTCGTATCTTTCTTTTGATTTCTTGGTTATTCATATTCACCTTATTGGCAGCCTTCACAATATCTTTAGGAAGCTCTTCGTCGAAATAATCCATTTATTAAGTTGTCCGTTACTTTGGAGACATATTTACTTTGTTACAACGATTTTTTTGCCTTTTAGTGTGACAGCAGTTTCAACATACTATATCATTGTCAAACTTTTTTTAAAGAATATACGTATTACAAGTGAGAAGATGTACTTATACCTTATACTCTAATTTTACAATTAGTGGTTTTTTCTTAACAATTATAAGGTCTTATCGCTATTTTTAGATGTTTATTGCTATAATAAAAGTACTATTGTAGGTCGAAAATACTAAATAATTGGGAATTTTTTAAGTCTGTCTGCATATTTAAAAGATTTACATTATTATTTTTATTGTGGTTATACGTTTCTAAGCTTTTAAGTATATGTAATGTTTTACTTTTTTGTTCGAAATGTAAAGTTTTTAGAGTGTCTATATTAGGAAAAAAAGATTCAAGTCTAGGAAATTATTTGAAAAATTAAAGTTTCTTTTGTAAATGATGGGTAATGCTCTTTAAATCTATTGCACTCTGAACATTCTAAATTACAAACTCCAGATTTTTTATGTTTATTAAACTTGTCTTTAACGTTAAAAGGGGGTTGAATAATTTTTGCACCGGTTTTAATGCTTCTCTGAGATTATTTTTGCTTAAAATATTTGCTATTTTATTGGATCTGGATCCAAAATATGTGATAATTGTATATTTTTTGGAGTTGAGCTTTTTTATTTGTGGATATCTTTTACTTATTGTTGTTAATTTTCGTTTTTTGTTAATTAGATTATTCATTTGTTTAACTTTGTAGTCGTTATTTATGGCACAGATATGATGATGTGATGTTTAGTCCTTTATTTAATTTTTCTTGGTATAAGGAAATGGAAAAGACTCTGTGGATCATATTCTATATGCTGCTAGATTATAAACTAGAATGTTCAGACTGCAATAACTGTTACACAAGACAAACAGACCAAAGCTTTGAAAAAAGATTTAAAGAATATTACGCATCATTTAGATTTGGCAAAAGAAATTCAAATTTTTCAAATCATTTCCTAGACTCGAAATATCATTTTTCTAATATAGACACTATAGTAATTTTACATTTTACATTTTAAACAAAAAAGTAATAAAGAAATTAGATAAAGTGCTTAGAAATTTATAAACACAATAAAAAAAATAATGTAAATGGTTTAAATATGCAGGCAGACTTAAGAAATTCCCAAATATTTAATATTTTTGACCCACAATTGTACTTTTATTACAACAATAAACATGTTCTCACTTGTAATACGTATATTCTTTAGAGTAGGCGCACCTTACGGACTTTTGATAGGCCTATAATTTAATCGACTTTTTAATTAGCAAAGAGGTACATGCAAGTGTGCAAAGGATTCGAAATCGGCCGATAAAACAGTTTGAAGGGCAGTACGATTTCCTTTAAACTGAAGCAACTGAGCAGAGATGCAGTCCAAGCCGACCAAACTATCGTACGACAGTTTGGTCGGCGCCTACCCTTAAAAGACGTTTTACAGTGAGATAGTATATCGAAACTGCAGTCACGCTTAAAAACAAAATAAAATGTGTAATAGAATAACAAAATAAATTTTAGTTTCCAAGCATCCAAATTGGTAGGTATTGTTATTAAGAAGTGATCCAATTTATTATTAAGCCAATCCAAAACAGTATTCGGTCTAAATATAGGTATTTTTTATCTTGGGACAGTCCACGAAGACTGATGCCTAAGTACTAACCTACCGCGGGTGTCGTTAAGTGTGGTGAAAGGAAATTTGTTTACACGGGACTTAAATATCTGGAGATTGGGAGGAGAAGAAAACCTCTGCTCGCAGCAGATTCTATAGTCTTGATACTCTAGGGATGAAGGAACGAAGAAAGCGGGAAGTTTGGGGCCTCTCTAACCGAACTGTAAAAGGATGCATAAAATTTGCACTACGTGTTGCTCTGCTGGGAGCTGCCAGAGAAGGAATTATACTGGCCAATTCTTCTGAGCAGAAGTCGTGAAAACACCTATAGAAAAGCGACAGATCCCCTACAGCTCGACTGAGGGAAAGCAGAGGAAGCCTTTCTGTAAGCGTGGGATCATTAATAAGACGAACGGCTCTTCTTTGAATGGAGTCCAGAATGCCAAGTGTTGTAGGGGACGCCATTCCCCAGACATGAGAACAATATTCTAAAGAGGGTCTGTTTCGGGATACATACAGAGTATACAGATTAAAAGAAGAGAAATACTTTTTTTGATGCTGCCGAGGCTATGGATGTAATGTAAAAGGTAGTTATACTTTTCAGTCCTAGTGCGAATAAGTGACACTTTTTACCTAAAATACGTGTACGAAAGTAGACAAATATGCACGCTTGTAAAAAAAAATATTTGTTTTAATAAATTCCCTGTTTATTTAATAAATTTAAAAGAGTAAATTTATTAACATATGATATAAACTAAAAATCTTTTATCTGTTTGTTATGACTACAGTTTATTTTGCAAATATGGTTTGATCGCTAATTTTAAAGTTTTAATGACTAATTTAAAAAACGATTGTTTATTTAATTAGGTGTTTAAATTATCAATAAATGAGTAATTTAAAACAAAAACAAGATTAAAATTAAAGGGTCATAAGTCATAAAGTATAGAAGTGCGGGAACCCAAAACCTCGGCTTGTTTTTAGTCACGAAAATTTCCGGATTGGGTTATGACAACCTCGAAAATCCCGATTTTTTAAATAATGAAATGTTAGATTGTTTTTGATGGTTGTCGTGTAAAACGACATTATTCTTTATCGGCGGCTTTTGACTTATGATACGTCTTACTTTTAACGTAATTTAAAAGGAAATATCACTTAATGAGCACAGTTAAGTTTAGTATTCAGAGGTTTAAATTTACATCAGTGTTACAAATATGTACTGACAGTACCACCTACAAGCTAAAACAGCTTTTTCTTCGGCAGTCACATTTCCGGCCAAACTTACATTGCACTTGAGTGACTTATCTTTAGATACATTTCTTGCCTTCAACTTTGTATTAGAATATTGTCCCTATGTCTGGGGAATGGCTTCTTCTACAACTCTTAGCATTCTTAATTCCATTTTAGAATGAGCTGTTCGTTTTATCAATGATCCCACACTTACAGGAAGACTTTTTTCTATTGCCCACCGACAGGCTGTATGGGAACTGTCGCTCTTCCAAGGTATTGTCACGACTTCTAAGGAGATGGCTGGTATAATTTTCCTCTTGCAGCTCTAACAGAGCAATACGTAGTGCTACTTACATGCATCCTTTTACAGTTCAACTTGAGACGCCCTTCACTTCCCACTTTGTTCGTTCCTTCATTCCTAAGTTTCCAGACTATGAAACATGCTGATATTTTTCTTCTTCTTCAAATCTTTAAATATTTAAGTCCCATTTAAATAAACTTCCTCTTGCTACACTTAGGACACCCACAGTACCTTAGTGCTTAGGACTTTAGCCTTCGTGGAGTGTCCTCCGATTGAAAAAAAAAATCAGCGTTTTAATTTATTTTTAGATCAAATGTAAAAAGAATTTTGTTATTGCTTTTTCAAAAGTTTTAATGTTGTAATATTTTCTTACCATCTTAGTAACAGTATTAAAATGTTTTTTTTTACTTTTGTGGTTTTTATTTGCTATTGCTTATGTTAGTTTTTTTTTTTTAAATATTATTAGGGTCAATTCTAGGATCTCGGGATTTGGTTTTTAATCATGGTATTTCAAAACGGGATCCCGATCCCGAAAATTGAAAAGCCTAATAACGTCATAATTTTAACACTATTTTTTTTTCACTATTTTTGGGTATTTTCTTGGCCGCTCAAAAATATATACTAATGGAAGTTTAAAAAATAAATAAATTTTAAAAAATCCCTGTATATACAAATGTCTAATTTCTACTGTAATTTTAAAAACTTTTTTGAAAAAGTTAACTATTAGTTGGAATTGGAATTTAAAGACAATTAAAATTTTAAAATTCCATAAAAAGTAGCAGTTTGGTTGTACAAAAATATTAAATTTTGTATTTTTTTATTCAATAATACATGTATTAACAGATGTTTAAATTGGCAAATAAATAAAACGCCTGAAAAGAAATCAAATTTTTTAATTACCTTAAAAGAAATTAAAGTTATCGGGGACAAAAATTGTTTATTCAGAGCGGTGAGTAAGTTTATTTTCAATACTGAAACCAGACACAATGATCTGGGGTAAAATCAGTTAATTATATCAGAACAAACTAGACAGATTTTAAATCGTTTATAAGAGATAATCTAAGTAAGGATGCATATTGTTCAAATATGCTCAAACCAGGGACTTATGAAACATCGATTGATTGATATCGCGCTCCGTATAATTAAAAAATACAATTCATGCAAAAACTATTTCCTAATTAACAGCGCATTCAGGCGTTTATATTTTTATAAAATTTTTAATTATTTTTTAGCAGTAGCATTACAATTTTACAACTTTTAGGTTTAAGGTAGGTTTAAAGTGAGTGGGTATAACACCCTTCCACCGAGACCGATCGATCTATTGTGGCTATTATGACATACTTTCGTTTCTTAATTGTGGGGGAAATGACAAAAAAATTTTCCAGAGTAACTGAAACAAAGCTAAAACATTATAACTGGGAAAAAGATGCGTAGTAAACCTTTCTTTTTTATAAACGTTACTAAAATTTTAAGAAACAAGCCCATCTACGCCACATTTAGACTTTTATCATGTTTCCTTATGCAGCAAACATTATTGCAAAACTAAAAATTTTAAAAAAAATCCTTATTTCCTTTTAATGGACACAACATTATATCAACAATAATATAAAATTTGTGTAGTTTTGTCCTGCTACTATTTGTTTATCTGACTCAAATATTTATTTAATATTTACTTAGAAAAAAAGATAGCTGTTGCCGGTTACCATGCAACTTTATCTTAACCTTAAGAAATTTGTTTTTCATCACTAAAAACCAAAATATCAATATTAATTATAGTTTAACCTTTTACCTTTTATGTTAATTTTTAAATTCTAATTTTAATTTTATTCCATAAATAAAACAAAGTGTTATTAAAAATGTAATTTTTTAAAATAAAATCAAAAGTCAGTTAAGTATAAGGAAAATATGGTTATTATCTAGTTAGTTATCTTATAAACTTTCCTAAGGATGGGTCCATATGGACTTTCCCTTATGCATTTACCCAGACGTACCTCTTATGAAAATCCATTCCACCTGATCGGGGGACCCCACTACCGGCATAACGATAGCCCAAAATGGTAACGGATTTCGGAAGTGTTTGATACTAAAATTTTTGTACTTGACTACTGGGGAGATGAGCAGGGAAACATGTGTTTTGACCTACCTGGGAACACCAGGTACTACGATAGGGGGGAAGGTAAAAAAAATTTTGGGCCCAAAAAAAAATTTTTCATTCAGAGGCCAAAAACTGAAATCAAATTTAAAAAATTAAAAACACAAAAATAAGTGAGGCAGAACTTTTTTGGGGTTAATATTTAATAAAAAAAACCCCCGTTGTTTTTTTTTTTAATACGAAATGAATTGTTTTAAATTACCCCAATTTTTTAAAGGGGTTAATTTATACAAAACAAATAATTTAAAAAAAACAAACACTTTTTTGGGTTTTTTATCGAAAAACGCAAAAATAAATTTTGCTTTTTTAAAGAGAAGATAGGAGGGGTCGCACGTGGAGTAAGAGCAGATCAGAAGCCAGAGGCGAAGCAACCATCTGCCATATGGGGCCCTTGTTGGATTTTTTTTAAATTTTATTTTATTTTTGGTTATTTGTCTCCAAAATTTTTTTTTATGAAAACAAAGAAAACTTAATGACCGAATAGAAAAATTTTGAAACTTGAAAATTCTGAAAAAAAAACCCATATTCCAAATGGTGAAAGTATATTTTTAACACTTACAGAACAGGTTACATTTTTTCCTTTTTTCGCCTGGTAAAATAATGTTTTAGTACAATGTACCTAATTAAG